>WKFP01014390.1:1196473-1237749 GCA_011057875.1 Pterocles orientalis
TGACTGGTACGGTCTCTGGTCAGGAGAAGCACAGGGTGGGCAGGCAGAAAGCACAGTGGTTCAATGCACGAGGGTAGCTGCAGAGAAGTAGTTGCACAGTTTTAAAATGAACTGAGTATGGGATAACTTCTTCCATCTCAGATTATTGATCTATTGAGTTGCAGGCTTGTGCCTGGAAGAACCCAGTACTGGATGAATATCCTTACTTCCCCTATAACCCTTCAGACATAACTGTTCAACACCTTTGAACCCAGCAGACAGGTAGAAACACACCTCGCCTGCGATGCCCAGGCAAGCCTCAAGCACGATAATATATTGGGGTTGGTCTGTGGGCAGAGAATGGTACTTGAGCACAGAAGGAAGCTAGGGCTGCAAGAGCCAGACTGCTGCTAGTATTTGAGTGAGCAATACACGGAGGGGAGATGTACAGGTGTAACATAGAAATGTCCAAATAAAGCGATGCAGCGCATGAGCGTAAGTGGTCATAAAAATCATATGCCAAATCTCCACTCTAATGTCAGAGGTGCTATTTCAGACAAATAAACCCCACCAGAAGAGAAATTATCAGATCATGAACCGCCTGATAGCACGTTTTGGTGACAGAGATGTTACAGCCATCAGCCACAGAGATCAGCCACTTGCAACCTGCCACTGGGACGTGCCAAAAGTTCTGCTGCAAAAAAAAATAAAATCAGGCATGCTGTAAAATCAGGAGGTGATTTCTCTTTGGTCTTTGTGCTAGGAAGAAGATAAGATTAAAGATTAAATATTAAACCCTTTAAATGTGAAGCGATGAAAGTGATGCCAGCTCACTGCTGAACAGGTTTGATTGTCACATTACCCTCCTCTACTTCACTCCATATAATAACAGAACAGAAAACTGCAGGTGGTGTTTCTGTTGGTGGGTTTGCACGATATGCAGGAATAAAAACTGCTTTCCTGCCTGAGTCAGCCTCTGACTTGCTGCGTGGCCTCGGTCCAGTTACATCTGCTGTCTGGTGCTCCAGCTCCTCTTCTTTAAAATGGAAAAAGCAGGAGAACGGGTTAATTAGTGAATGTATAATGATCTGAGCAGATCAAGCCTTATTCAAATACTGGCCATTGCCAGCAGGACTGCAGGGGCTTCCAGAGCTGAACGTGGCCGTGGTAAGCCCACAAGGCACGCTCATGTGTTCGTGCAGCTCTTTATTACAGTTTGAACCCTGTGCGTGACGTACGCTTGCTAGTAAACCATGAGGTGACCATCGTTGACGGAGACTGGTCTTGGGCCAGCAAGAAACTGTTTCCACAGAGTAACCTCATGGCCACAGCCAGCAGTAATACAGCACATGACGTGGGAGGGGGACAGCGAGGGACCGCAGGCCATGCCACCAGCTGATGACAGCTCAAGGAAGGAGTAGCGAGGCTGTGTCTGGTGAGCTTATGCACCTGAGATTTTCTGCTCTGCAGAAGCAGCACGACAGCCCTTCCTAGCACACAGGAACCATGATCTTCTGCCACAGCGTTATCATGAGTCCGTCTCTCAGGACGGCGATAAGCCCGACCGCAGAGCAGCCCCCCTGCAGCAGTGCCGAGCGGCACATGGAGACATAACACCTCCAGCATCCCTCCAGCAGCCAGACTTCTCTGTCTTTACCACAAAGACCACATTTTTTTTTCTTGAGGCACGAGAGCAGCCTAAGAGCAGCTAGCTGAAGAAACCGTGTTATTAATGAATGTAACTATTTTTATTATGACTATTTCTATCTCTCTTTTTGTTCCACCAAAGTGGCCCCAGTGTCAGATCCTGCCATTGAATAACTGGCACTGAAAGAACAGCCCACCTCTGCCTCTAGCCACGTGCACTGAGACTATTTGCTAACTTGCCACAGCCGTAACAGTGAGATTTAGAAATGAAAGAACCAGGAGGACAACAGACATCCTTTCGAGGACGGATCCCTCCTGGTCCTCCTAATTCTAAACAAGCCCAAAAGTTGCAAAGCCCCATTTTGGGCTGTTCATCTGAGTTTCTCTGTGATCTGAAAACCTCCTAGAAACTCTCCTCTATTTCCTGTTTTGGTTAAGACAAAATATAATTATATATTTCTGCATGCAACAACTTTATTTGCAAAACAGCCTCTGCAAGGGAGGAGCTCATGGCTCTCTGAGAAAGGCTTGGGTTTTATTTTTAGCCTTTACAGTCATTAGGAACTACAGTTTCTTCACCTGCAGCATGGACACACATACATGCACAGTTTCTTGTTAATGGCTTTTTTGAAACCTTAAACTAATTTAACTTTTTTTTTTTTTTGAAAGAAAAGTTTCGAGTCCAAAAGCTGTCAGAGTTTGGTTACAGACTGCCACCACTTTCAGGAGGCTCTGCAAAAGCTTACCCTGGGAACATGATGGTGTATGAGGATGAAAGTAGCACAGAAATCCACTGGGACATTACAAAGTGTTTTTTAACTAAGTTTATTTCCCAGAAGTCATTGACACTTGACCACCCTTACAAACCAGATGAGAATACAGCTCTCTGCCTTAAATGTCATTCACCCACAAGCTTGCTGTCAATTATGGCTCTGATCAAAGATAATATAATACAGGTGCAAGCCATGAGCAGTAAACTGGCCTTTGTGGTTTCTCTGAAGGCTTGTCTAAGAGTTGTAAGGCAATATGGGTAGAGAAAGAGCACCTCAAAAATAAAGCTCTCATTTTTTCTGTCATACCAGAGTAGACTAATAAATTCTGCCATCTGAGGATGAAATGATTACTCCCACTGAAAAAGCATTACTTGTAGCCCCAGAACGAGCTCTTATAACTTGCACGAGAAGGGGATGCCTAACTTAGCCTTAAAAGATGTTTTAACGGTTTGGTGGATGCAACACTGGCTGATGAACCTGGACCTCAGGCAGTTTCCTTGAAGAAACAAACGTAGTTTTCCACGGTGTTCAGAGGAGATGGGTCAAATGTCTTAGGGTGGCATGAACTAAGAGAAATGAACTCAAAGGCTTTCCCAGAGAGTTACTAACCGCTGATACTAAATCAACAGAAAGAATGAGAGCGCATCTTCCACTTGGCATCTGCAATGGTTAGATGTTATCTGCGTTATAGTCAGAAGCACGAGAGTATAGCAGAGCATTTCTAACACATCTGGTGGGTGTCTTCTCTGGGGACATGGACGTGTTCTTGGGGGAGAGTTTCAGAAATACGCCAGCCTGTTGTCGCCGTCAAATACCACCCAAAAGCAAAATGATTGTTCTTGTGAAGTAGCTGCACATGAAGGAGGTAGTACCACCCAGAGAGTTCATTTGGCCCTACTGGCAGCTTATTTATCCACGGTGCACTCCCCTCCCATCCTCAAGATGGGCAAATAATCTACTTGTACAAGATAGATAATGACAACACTGGGAAATTTTAATGTTTGGACAAAGAGTTTTATTCACTCTGAGCAATATTTAGGCTAATTGCTTTATTTTACTTCCTTGAATTAAAAAAATTATGATCTCTCTTAATATTAAGCCTAAACCCTTTGCATGTGAGGGTATTGTAGACAAGGTAGGATACTCCGGCTACAAGAAAGTTAAGATCAGCAATGTACTATCAATGATTTACAGAGAAAACAAGTTAAAACCTGTCGAGATTTCAAGAGAAATTTGGAAGATTTCTTGCATGCTGCACATAGGCAGCATCCAGCCATTTCTGAAGCATTTGAAACCGTTCCAAACCATGCACGACAACACGAATACTCTTAAAAGCAGATGTTGAGCAGTAGTCGAATTCAATAACTAAAGCAAAAGCATATTAATCACAGATGTCAGATTTAAAAAAATAGCACCAAGGCGGCATTTTCAGCACTTCAGAGCTCGAAACCATGTGAAAACCAAACCTGTGAACAACCAGGAAAACCGGCGTGTTTTCAGCTTGACTGTAAGCTGACTGCTACCACGGGATTGCGAGCTCAGTGTCGCAAAACATCTAAAAGATACTAAATGTCTTGAAAAACAAGTGCCTACAAAAGACTGTATGGTGTGAATGGAAATATTTTTTTCACTAACACAGGGACTGGAGGAAAATCAGCAGCCGAAAGCTTGTCTCCACCAGAACCAGCAGTGCTGGACGTTTTTTGGTTATATCCTCCAAACAATTACAGAATGGCTCCTACATGAGTCATTGGAAGGAAGAATGATCACAAGCAGCAACCAGTGGCAGACGGCTGGAAGAAACTGACTCCAGGCAGCTGGGCTTTAGAATATGTCACGTAGCATCTAAAACTGCTAGAAGCATATGAACGTTTGCAGGACAGTCACTGGAAACGATCTCGTGTCCTACAATGTATCTCAAGCTGCAACAGGAGGAGAACCTACTTCTGTCCCGTATGCAGTCCTCCTGGAAAATGTTTTGTGGCTCTATGCAGGTACAACTCATTAAATATCTCACTGGATATAATTTTGCTCAGTGAGGCTTACTTTTTTTTTTCTTTTTTTTTTTTTTTTAGATTTTATTTACACCAAGCCAAAGAAACCACCTCCACTACTGCTTCCTTTCACAGCTTGGTTCTTTTCACAATTGTGGTCACGCTCGCACAGTAGCATTGCTGCAGAGAGCTGGTCTCAAACTCCAGTTTGCTCGTCGTGAGCCTCCGTACATTGCCTCTCTGGGAGCATTGCCCTTCTCTACTAAACCCACACCTTTTTTTTCAAAAAATGAAAATGGTTGACTGTGGGCACGTTAGTTCCTAGATTGATATCCAACTTGTCAAATCATCTTCCCTGGCTCTACGCCCACCCCTGAGCTGAGCTTGTCCAGGGACAAAGACAGAAATGGTCTAAGTGCCGCAGGGGACATTTGGACTTGGTCTTGCTGCTGTCCCTGTGCCCAGCGAAGGGGCAGCGCCGCCTTGCCTGGGCAGGGATGTGCATGGCCATGGCTGCATGCAGGGACACGCCCTGGCAGGAGGGGATGCTGTGGTGACACCATGGCAGGGGGCTGCCCCTCTCAGCCCTCCTGCGGTGGGTCAGTGAAGCCCCAGGCCTTCAGGCACCATGCAGGCTCCGGTGGGAGGGTTTCCCTGCTCCATCCCGTGAGGAAAGCTGGTCCTGCCAGAACAGCAGCCCTGGAGAGACCCCGACAGTCCTCTGGGAGCAGCTTTGGGGCGTGGAGGAGAGGGAGCGGAGGGGTGCAAAGGCTGCAAAGCCCTCCTTGTCCCTTAGGGTCTGCTCTGGTCCCATCCCTCTGAGCCAGAGCCTTCCAGCTGACCCCAGTGCAGACATTGTCCCCTGGGGATCTTCTGCGCAGGGAAGGGGACAGAGGGGCCGGCAGTGCTCCCCGGGTACCCGACCTGTGGCCTGTCCAGCCACAGCCACCACAGGGCTGACCCCAACCACAGCAATGGGACCTGTGCAAGTGGCGAGGGGATGGAGGCATGCTTGCCCAGGGCCTGGAGAGAGGGGACACAGGACCCCCAGGAGGGGACACAGGACTCTGCTGGGGCTGTGCTCATGGGGACATTAAACAGGGTCAACAATGGCGAGGTGCCATCTCCTGCTCCAGACTGAGCGAAGCCTTTGGCCCTCAGTGTTGTGACCAGGTACCATTCGAAGGGTGGGCTGAACTTCCCCATCTGCTTCTTGCCCATCTCCATTTGACATTTCTAGCTCTTCCAGAATTTTATCTTAGCTGCTATGAAAGGATTGCATGAATATACGTCATCTGATGTGTTCTTTGGAATTTTATTCAGTGATTAGTTTTAAAACAAAAGAAAACCCACATGTGGATTATGTAAATAAAGTGGAAAATAGTCATTATATTGTCTGTTGAGGTGCTGTCAGGAGCAAGTTACACGGCATTTTGCAAGAAGCCTTTGAATCACTGTATTTAAAAAAAAAACGAAACCAAAGCAAAAACAAAACCACTAAAAGAAATGGTCCGCTCAATAGCTGGCGTTCATTCGCAAGATATATAAAATACTCTTTAATACATGTATAAAAATATCAAGCAATTTTACAAAGCCCCAACCACAAACACGATTTTATGCAGGTACAGCTCTGTGACCGTTTTGCAGTCTGCAATCAACAGCCACCTCTCCGCTTACAAGTTAAACCCATCCCTCCACCAGCCTCCCCAGGGAGCAGATTTCTCCCTCGGGTCTGGTGCACAGCATTTCACCAGTGACCTTTGGAGGGGAATGGGCTCTTCTGAGTGGCCAAGCTTGGCTCGGCAAGCTGAGACCTCAGCAGAGCTTGTCTCCAGCGAGGGGGGATCCCCTGTGCCTGGCTCTGCTCCAGCTACACACTCTCATCAATGGCAAACTGGCCCTAATCCCTCAAAAAACTAAACAAATACATCAATAGAGAAAAATTCTTGTCTCAGCCTGTCCCCAGAAACCACAAGCCAACCCCATCAATCCTGCCTCGTAACAGGGCAATTTGATATTCCTCTGGGCAAGCAAGATCATTGACTTTCCATGGCAGACCTGGCTCTGCAGAACCAAAACACCCCTGGAGCAAGCTGAAGCCTTTCCTTAGCTAGAGGAGAGTTAAGTTCATCGTAGCAAGCTGCTCTAAGCCATTACTAAAACAAATTCAGTTTCTACTTGAGTGATGTAAGTTTTTGATAATTCCCATGTTAAGAGTGATTTTTGGATCAGACTCACCCATGTCCAGACTGGAATGCAGGCATTGGCTCTATCCCAGATTAGTTCACCTTGTCCTGTACAATGTAGAGTCATTGACCTGGAGAAATGCACTCTGCTCCGTAGTCTTAAAACATCTGGAGTTCGAGACACCAGCACATTGCGAATATTTCTGCTGCCCCAAAATGCCATCGTGCCCCAAGTCTAGTCATTTTGCACATCAACCGTGCCAAGACCCACACCAATCATGCCAGTGTCTCTGACAAAGGAAGTGATTTAAAATCTAGACTTGATTGCATTTTTGTGGGACTGTTATGATCTTTGAATAGGGTCAGCTCACGCGTATCCAGCACTTCCTTTATAATGCTCTCTGCCACAACATTTCTGAAGTCTCTTTAGAATAGATTTCTTTGCTGTAACTCTTGAGTAGTTTAACTACCTGAGCTCTTGGGCAGACCCACAAGGATTCAGAAGAGAACTGTAATCCAGGCACACATGGATCCATTGCCTGTTATAGACTTAAAGCTCCGAACCAGACCTCTCCATCTATCCCACCTTCCCAGAAAGGAAATGAGCCCATGTGCTGCATCTAGCCAAATACATAGTCCAAAAATAATGATTCCATACTAAACTGCAAATACATGTGCAGGGTACCTGTATTTTTCTACATTTTCTATACATTAAAAAAAATAAATTTACAAGTGATCAAAAAAGCAGAAACAGCTTTGGAAATGAGGCAGGTTTTGCTTTCCACTGAAGAAGGCAGGTGACAGGATTTTCAGTTCAGCTGCCACATCAGGTTGCTAAGGCAGCTCTCAGAGAGACCTGTAAAGGAATGGTCGATCCACCCACGGTCCCAGCTGGCAGACGCTTAATTGCCAATGGAGTAAGTGTTGGTTCTGACCAAGGTGTTACGTCTAGAACTATAAGACATATCTTCATATACTGCATTTGGTTTTCTTTTCTGGAAATATTTCTTCATCTGCAAAACAAAGCAAACCACTGTTCAGAGCAGAGCTTGAAAAGACCCCGACCAAGGAGTAAATTTACATCTTAGGAGTCCATCTGTTTGAAGTGGAAATGTACCTTTTAAATTCCTCTCACAACTCAGGAAGGTCTCAGAGGGTTAGGTGGAAACTGTCAACCTATTTATTTAACTTTGTCGGTCTCATGTAATTTCACTAGAAGTTCCTTCAAGAGTTGGATGTAACTGTGGCCGCAACATAAATAAGGCTTATCCTTAATTTGTTACTGGTAACACTAGAGACCAGTTCCCACAGGGCCGCTTGGCTTTGCCAGTACAGTGTTGTACTACTGGTCTCAGCAGTAATGAAGCCATAGGGGGAGGAACGAGATAGGAGCCTGGTCTGTGGATCATACTCTGTTAATTTTGAGTAATCTTTATAGAGCAGAAGGATGTATCAGAGACAAATAATTTCTGTGCACCTTCTGCAGAATATGAACGCAAATAATCCCAGGAAAGGAAAAATTTCTCAGTTGCCTTTTTTTCCAGTACAGGGTAAAATTATTCTCCTGCAGCTACTTTCAGACATGAGGCTATTTTATGACTTTTTGTTGTCCTTGTGTCTCCCTCTTACACCCATTACAAGACTGGTATATACAGCTCCATTCCCAACCAACAACAAAAAAAAAAAAAGCAGCAAAACAGAATAGTGAGGTGCCCTGTTCAGGGAAATTCATACAATGCATGGCTGTGTTGTTGACTGCAAGGCTTACTTGAGGTTTGTTACCAAAGACAAACAATATCTCATGAACTAAGACTCACAGAAACATAAGACACAATCTTTACTGCCAAGAGTTTACAGCTGGGAGATGTTAAACAAGGGCAAAGAGGAGACAACAGCAAGCTAAGATTCCTCAGGTTTATCAAACGCTTGCTTGACTCAGTTACTCCTTACAAATAATGTCACAGGCACCTCTTCACTCAACCCAGATAGCTTTGGCATGGTAACATCACACTTACATTGACACGGTACAAGGTGCAACAGATCAGCGCAGAAAACAGCAGCACCACCATGATGGTGAGACCATAGATGCCCCAGGAACCACTGCTGCAGTCTGTCTGCTCCACTTCTGCATGTGAAACATTATTATAAGTATGAAGAGGTAGCATTCTGTTTTTGTTATGAAAAAAAATTATTTACTGGTCAGCAAGATATCAGATATCAACAGCATGCTACAGCTCGTCGTCCCGTTAGCATTCTCACGGGCATTCCCTGTGCTCTGCTGGTGGCTGCAGGTGGCATGTGAGGGGTCAGGTAGGAGCACTCTAGAGAGGCGATAGCTTCCATACCACCGGTCAGAAGTAAGGCCACACACTCATAATGGAAACAGAAAACACTTTACTGCAGTATTGCAGCAGTATTGAGTGCAACAGGTTTGTCAGGCTGCAAGCAGCACTGACAGAAGCAGGAGGCTACTGTGATCTGGAGTATATATGCTGAGCAGAATAGTGCTAGGGGAAAGGGTTAGAGTTCTCTAAAACCTCGATTAATCCATATCTGAACAAAATAATATCTGGTAATCACCTGGCTGCTTTGATGTGCAGCTGTCACTTTCCCTAGCTGACGTTTCAGAGTTGTTGTACCAGTTATGGCTAGTGGCACAGAATGGGACCACAGCTCTTTCTGCAGAGTGCAGACAGATCCTTTGCAACTCTCCCAGCCTATGGGAACCTTATTTTAAGTGCCCAAAGATCTCATCAAAGCCCAATGCACAGGGCTAAGCTGCACCAGTAAGATCAAAATCAAGCACTATATTGCTGGTTTTGTCTTCATTTTGCCAAATGGTTACACCACCATTCCACAGGAAAAAACAAAACAAAACACAAAAAAGTTGCCTTTGGAACATATGCTCACAGCCAGCTCAGTGTGTAATAAAGGGGTGTGAGATCATCTCTGCTATTGTCTGTGGTACTTTAAGCAAATGCCTGAAGTCTTGTTCTGTGCTCCCTGCTGTGACCCATTTTTAAACACAAAGACTTGCTATAGAGAATGGTTTCTAAAAGACATTTATGTCACATAAAGGTCAAAGAACTGATCCTAAAAATACTGATTCATTTCCTAAAACTGCTAGATTATTCACAGACACACTGAAGAGTTTGTTGTCTGATTTTGACCTTTTTTTTTTTTTTTTAAACTGCAGGATTATAGCAAGTCTTCTCTTTTGTAATTCCCCTCTGGTTGTACAAGGCAGGTAGAAACACAGTGCCTGTTTCTGTGTCCCAGTACAACAGGGTGCAGAGGGGACTGGGCACACTCTCCAGACTTTCCCAGGTGCTGGAAGAAGTCCAGCTGTGGATTAGTGCTCTACCTGTCCTGGCTGAATTTCTGCAAGCTTCTAGTCCACCTTCTGTACTATAACATGCCAATAGTTATTTATGATTAAACAAGCAAAAGGACAGTACCTTTAACCAGCACCATGGTGCCACTTCTACTTGCTGAGAGGAAAGAGGAATTTTTCAGCATCCCAGCACATACATACACATCACTCTCATTTTTCCATAGGTTGTGTAGAGTTACCACTATTTTCTTCTCTTGCTTTGAATATTCCAAGCGATTAGCAAAAGCAGGAGAAATAGTTGAAGTATTCTGACTTGAAACATGCAACACTCTTTCAGGTTGCACAAGAGTTTTGAGCAAGAAGATGTCTTCATCTTCACTTGAGTTTTTCAACGCACAGGTAATGCTGATGGACTGGCCTTGCCGAGGATTGACATAGAGCGGCGACTGTTCAACAGCTTCACTGGTTTTTGCTAAAAACAAGAGAGATTAATGGCTACCACATAGTTAACGCGGTGCACTTTCACTAGCGAGCAAATACAGAGGTCAAAGACAGAAAGAACAGACATCAGTAATTTAGATAAATTATTTTCTTTTAAAGGCTACCTTTATGTGTGCCTTGAGAAGAAAGATTGATGTCAGTACACCCTGGCATGTTTTCCTGCCCCAGGATCTGGAAGTAGGACTGGCTGAACAGGGTTACCTGGTTGTAAAGGGTCCACACTACCTAAAAAACACATATACTGAGCTCTCCTAAGGGAACACAGCTCCATCAGTTCAGTGAGTCCCTCTGAGGACAGGCCCTGTTCCTTTAGACATTAACGTGGATGAGGGAATGAAGACAGAATTTATCACATTTGTACAAAAAAGAATTCTGGGAAGGTTGCAAGTATTTTAGAGAGGAGGATGAGAATCAAAAAGAGATATAAGCTAATTTTAAAAAATAATTTGGAGAAAGAGTACATAATCTACAAGATGGAATTCATTTGAGAAAATAGTGAAGAAGTTTGAAAAGAGAAGACTGAGGAAGGACACGATAAGTCTTCATAGGTATAAATGACTATCACTGGCCCAGCAATCAATTAGGTTTTGCATGCCTTGGGGACAAAGAAAGGAAGAAAACCCTGTAAGTTTGGGTAAAGATGTTCAGTTTAGATAGCCTCATCAGAGGGTAGGTATGTAGAGGAATAAGCTGCCAAAGAATATTGTGGACTCAACTCTAACAGGGAGAAAAAACAAAACAAAACAAAACAAAAACCCCACACCCCTTTATCCTCTGATGCCCAACTTGCAAATCCTGCCTAGCACCAGCTTCCCAATTATTATAATTTTGTCGTTTAAGCTGAAATAGTAAAATCAAAAGAGATTTGCAAAAACCGCTACCAAAACAAGGCTGACTGCTTCCCTAGTTATTTGTAAGATCTGACTGTTTTGGAAAGAGCAGTGGGTCCTCACTGTTTCCAAACTGGTGCAGCAACCTATGAAACATGTGAAAACCTGCAGCTAAGATTAAATTAGTCACAAATTGATGTTCTGGGGGTTTCCTGGTACTGTTCTATCTCATGTGTTTTCTTTATCTTTCCAGGCAACAGACCCACACTTTCCTCCCAATCAGTACAGTACCTAAGCAGACACAGGCTAAGCTCTGGCAGACTCTCCCTCGCATTATGCCTTCTTCCAATCTTTGATTTAAAATACATACCTATGTTTATCAACTCGTGACATAAAAGATGGAATTGCAATACCTTTCACCACTACTATGGTTGTCTTCCCATTCAGCTTTCTGTGATGGCCCTTGTCATTTTTAATAAACTTAGCGCACAGGTAGATATTGGAATCAGATTCCTGTACGTTGTGCAGAGTTATCCTGAAATTCCTCCCTTCCCATGAATACTCGATGCGATTAGCCAAAGCAGGAAGGATGTATGTAGGCTTCTGCTTGGAAACCTGTATCACATTGACCGGCTGTATGCTAGTTGTCAAGAACGCTCCCACGTCATTTTCTGAACCTTTCATTGAGCAAGTTATGCTGATGGAGTCTCCTTCCCAAACACTGATAATATCTGTCGACTGTTCATTTTCTCCACCTAAAATAAGAAATGCAATTGAAATTATAACATCAGAGTTCTTCTTGATCTATTAATATCAAAGTACTTTCCAACAACAACTACTCCATCAACAGAACTGCTCTGTAACACTGGGCCTTAGTCTTACTATCCTGCATATATCATCTCTTGGCTGTCCTGAAACCTGCAGAGACTTTCATGCCCATCGACCTGGGCAACTCAACGTCTTCTCAAAGATCAAAAAGCCTTGGCAGAAACGTGGCTTCTGTCACTCATGCAAAAAATTTAGTCTGCTCTGTAGATTCCCAGTATGATTCCATTAGTTCTCAAAGTCTTAACTGAACTCAGCTCAATAACTGGAAATGGTTGAAGACCTAAATCTGGAATTCAAAGGTATCAAAAAATGGCAGAGAATGGAAGAAAATTACACTTTTTTTTAAGAAAGGAAGCTCTAGCAACTCAGGAACCTGGATAGCATAGCCTCTTAGGAAGAGAACTGCAGAAGGTATAATGCCAGTCTACACTCAGAAACAAAGGTATAAAAATATATGAGACCCTCTGAGTTCTCTAATTACTTCAATATCAAAAGAAACTGAACAGTAAATTCTCATGCAATTAATAGGAACAAACAGAGGGATCAAATGGGAAAACTGAAAAGAAATTATGTTACAAGCAAAAGAAGAAAAACTAAATATGGATTATTGCATATCTAGGACAAATAGTAAAAAAAGTGGAGGATTACTCAGCGTTGACAAGAAAATTAAGGACCCCTACATACTTAAAACTAATTTTTTTTAATATGGGAACAAACACAGAAGTCAAACACAGAAAGACTAGGTCGTGGCAATTTAGATGCACCTGACCAGACACAAGGACACTCCTCCTACAGCACTCAGAGAAGGACTTAAAGCAATTGTCAGCAATTACCTTCCAAAGTAGCAGAGAAATGGGGTGATGGAGAAGGCTGGAGCACTCAGCCTTAACAAGAGGGGAAGGAAAACCCAGGAAATTCTTTTTCATCAGCTTAAAATCAGTACTTCCAAGCTGACCCACACTTAAGTGATCTAAGAACCCGAGCAGCTCATGAGAAGCAGCCACAGCCTATCAATCATTTTCTCCAAAAGATCAGAGCAGAAGTTCAAGAGTTAAATTACATTTGCAGAGATCAATATCGACTCCTCAACAACCACTAACTAAAGAATAGCAAAACCTCACAAATATTCTTAGCAGTTTCTCTGCATCTTTCTTTTAGACATACTCATTCATGGATAATATTTTCTTCTCAAGCCACCATCCTTTCCAGTTATTGTCAATGCTCATGGGGGAATAAAGGGCTGACTGCTTGGATGATATCGACTGTTTTCTGCAAGTATGCCACCAGCTTGTACTCTCAATAGCTACAACAATATTCAGCAATGGATATTTCTAGGAAGGTTTTATTACAACTTCAATAATTACATCCCTAGTAAATATCAATCTGCTTTTCTATCCAGCAGTTGGCTCCCCCGTCAGCCTTAACAATACAGATACAGTTCACGTTGAATTACTGGGAAAATAACTTCTACTCTTTCTACAGAGAGTAATTTCTGTGTAGAAAAGTTCTGATCACAATAATTTTTTATTTTTCTTTCCCTAAAAACTCATTCTATAATTTCAGAGAATGTTTTTCAAAGTTTCACCTGGTTTTGCTAATGGTCAATTTGCCAGGAACCTGTTTGAGACAATAGACTATGGAAAAAATTAAAGAAAATATTAAAACTTGTGAAATGTAAGAGTGTCTATGTGGTACCTACCGTTCTGGCCAGGGAAGCACAGGAGGAGCAGAAGAAAGAGCGATGCAGCTGGGAGATGTGATATCCACAGCATTTTCAAAGGTCTTTGTTGTTCTCAGGGAGTTAAAGACCCGAGCAAAGGGCTGTACCCCACAAGCTGGCCTGTTTACTTCCAGCTACATCTGTTGTCTACTAAAAGGCGTGAGCAACTTGCTTCTTTTGTCTTAGTATCACAAAGAATGTGACAGAGAGGGGGAAGAGAGACTTCTCTCGAGAGGTATATCTTGGTTTTGACTTCACACTTAGAACGCCCACAGTTTCCTACTACTGAACAACTCCCACCCTGTATGGTGAGCACCTACCTTCCCTTTACAGTCAACTGAAAAAAGATAGGTGCAAAGTTGCCCTTCACAATGCCAAAGTCAGGCAATTACCTCCCTGTTGTGGCCTTACGGGAAATGTAGGCACTTGGCACAATCGGTTCAGGTCACTGTTCCCACAGGCTCAGCAGGCTGCCTGGCTGGTGGCTCCAAATGCAAGAGTCCTGGCTCTGCAAGGAGCAAGTGGATGAGAGATGCTCTGTGACTTCAGGTAAACTTTAATTTATTATACAAAGCCTGCTAACTAAACTACAGGTTTGATCTGCAGCTTGGCAGATAATTTGCATAATTATAATTATGCAACATGCATAATTTCCAGGCAACAGCATGGTATGTACCTCTCGGGTACCTCCTGGCCTCACAGTTAATAACACATTCCGTAGCGTATGATGAGAAGCTCTTCTTGCAGGCACTGGTCTCTGTACGAATAGAGAGGGAAAAGGGTTGTTCCCAAAGACTGAATGCTTGAAAGTTTAGAAATTTCATCAATTATTGTAAAGAAACCAGAATTCAGGCAGGTTGTGAAACGAGCTTTGAATTAGCCCTACAAAGGCTCTCTGCTGGATACAAAAGCAGATACCATGAGACATCTCCTACTCCCTGGCTTTGTTTTTGCAATATTTAAGAAGTGGATCGTGACAACAATACTGGATGAGGAGATCAGGAATTATGTGATGGTGATGCTTTGAACAGGAGATGGACACACCAAATAACAGTATGATCAGCGCAGGGTTACCACTGAATTGCCAGTTTTTAAGCTGATGTTTTATTGTGATGAGTATAATAACACAAAATAAAAAGAATCATTATGATGAAATTACAGCTATCAAATTATGGCATTTGGTGAGTCGGACTGCTTCGTGTCTTCAGTGATTTTTTATTTCATAAACAAATATTTGCCCATATTTGTATGTTGCAAAACAACACAACGCAGTTGCTTAGAACAAACACTGTAGATCTTTAAACCTATTTATTACAGTCCTCCCTGAGATGTGGGATGATTGGTGTCTACCAGCACAACACAGCTCAGGAAGGGCAAAGTGAAGCAGTTGCTAGTGATGTTTCTGGATCTGCATAATCATCAGTAGAAAGACAGAAGAGATGTAAAGGAAAGCGTGCTCGAGTGAGCCATAAAAGTTGGTCTGTGACTTGCATCTTGTGACTGATTTAGCTAAGCAACCATCACTGGGCAGAGGTGTCTGTACAACCTTTCTCCTTCAAACATGTCCAGCTCTCTGGCCCCAGCTGGTGTTAAAGAGTAGAAATCAAACCTGCACATCATGAAACCCAAATCCCTCAACTTAGTACAATGTGAGATCTCAAATATCACTTTGTCCCTTTTCCAAAGTTTCAGATACAGCTTTATGGGTAATTAAACCATATAGAAATGGTTCAGCAAGCATTTATCCTGTTTCATGGATCTGCTTTTGCAATGGTGCTGCTGATGGTTGAATACTCTTCACAACCTTGATATTAGTTTAGGTCTAATGCTAACTTTTCTGGATTTATTCAAATCAAGTGTGAATGATAAATCATTCGGAGATGACAAACCACTTGTGAGCTACCAGATGGGGATCGTGAAGTGCAGTATTCATCACGTACTCTCTGCATGCAGGATACCCGCACCTGTCTTCAGATGCAGAAATACTGTAGCCTTTTCTGATAAGGAAACAGAGCGGCTATGTCAATGTGCCTTCCTATCCACTGGTGTTACTGTTGATAGTGTCCTACACTAAAATTGCCAGTATTATGACCTAATTTGTCAGGGAGATTGATATTGTACTTCTGGTCAGCCTGGGAAGGGGCTATGGCCTCCGTGACCCAGTGCCGTTCCTGAGGGAGCTGGATATAACCCTCCTGTCCACCCCTGCACAGAGCCGAGCACCAGAGGAGATGCCCTCAGCTTGCAGGTGGCTGCAGAATCAAATGTCTGTTCAAAAGGCCAGATCCCTCAAATTCAACAAACCAGACATCTGTATAAAATGCTTTTTGGGATCTAGAGACCACCTGGGGATTGAACAAATAAAGAACAATGGCTGTGCCACATAGAACTATGTGTTACGAAATGGAAGACACACAGAAGCATCTGCCTCAGGGTTGAACACATCCTTCCTAAGCACAGGTACAGTTCTCTGAAGAATTCCAGACGCACTGATGGTTTCAATCATGAAAACCATTGAGAGAATTCAGAGGGTTTAAACCCGTTCTGCTGAGCCAGCCACACATCTTGCAATGACTGCTGTCCTCAGCAAAGAACCAGGAGAAGATGGGACATCCAGGGAGGTGGACGACTGTGGCAACCACTGTCCTCTGTGAACACATGGATTTGGTGAAGGTACCTGTGTGAAAACTACCATGAGGTCTCATATAAAATGAGCATCTGTTCCTTCAGCTGAACAGTGTACGGCACTACTGAGGAGCGCGCTGCTGGCACAGAGGTCTGGCTTTCTCATTTGCAGATGTTTCTCAAACAGGTGAGAGCCTTTCCATGCTAGGAATCTCTGTGGTTTTTCTAACAGCTGAAGAACTGAATGAAAAATATCTGTGAGGCCACCAAAGGCACAGGTTGATTTCAGTGAGAATTACAATCCAGCCGCCTTTATTTAGGGTTGGAGATCTGGAGCATGAAGTCCTCAGGGCAGCTACCCTGTCCCATCTGCTGCTGGCCTGCCTCTTGCTCTGAAAGGAGAAAAGATCGCAGCTTCATTGCCACCGAGTTCACGGCATCTCTGCTGAAACCCTGCCCTGGCTGCCGTGGCCTCTGCCTTAGAGGAGCTCAAGGACACGCCTGAAACATCACCAAGCATTACACCACGGGGCAGGACCTCAGGAGAGCCCCTCATGGTAAGTTTTTTACCTGTCACACCAATGTATCTATTAATATGTCTTAATGGCACAATTGCAGTGAGGCTAGCGTTGTGTTGTCCCTGGTGGGTTTCGTAAGCAATTGTCCAACTCATGTTTTTCAGAGAGAGCCTTGAGTTTTATCTAACTGGAGATGTTCAAACATCTCCGCTTGTTACCACTGGCTTCCTTTAGAGTTAGCAGAGAGAAACTGGCACCTTCACAAGGTAATTAATCTGTTTCATCTTAAAACCATTTTAAGGTGAGATCAGCCATCTTCTCAAGACAGCTAGTTCTCTCCATTCACTAGAAAGGGAGCACAAGGTAAAAATCTCAGGCTTTAACTAACTTCTAACCAAAAAAGTTATCCTTAAACAAATTCAGACTTAGAAATTTAATTCTTGGACTCTTAGAAAGAAACAATCAACTACCAGGGGAAAGTCAACAGGAGCATTTGTTCGTAAAAAAGGATGGGCTAGCTCAGTAATTGAGAGGACACATCTCAGCTTCTGGTATTACACAAGGTCCCATAAACCCTGGCAATGAGTGTCTGCAGAAGTGTGTAAACGAGCAACACAGCTAGTCCTTCACTGAACACCCACCCTTCTGCCACTGTAGTAATGCGATTTCATCCTTTACCATCATTAAACCCCAAAAAGTCAAATCTTACCTTCAAAAATCTGATTGAGCACTATGACATGTCCTAGGAAAACAACAGCAAAAAAGTACCAGCATTAGCAAGGATTTACTTAGAAGAATTAAAACTAACAGACTTGCAGTTGTTTTTTCCCAATTTATCTGAAATTCCTGAGCAACACACTGGTGTCCGCAACTCAGAGAGATCCTCAGGCCTCATGTTTTGCCCACAAATCCACGTAGGCAGGCATGATACTTTCCCATGCAATGGCACAGTTGCATCCCACATTCTATACTCTGTTGTAGCACAACTATTCTGAAGTAAGAGGTGGTTAATATTGTCTCACTTTAAAATACCGCAGTCTCTGTGTTGTGAAGGAGGAGGGAAGAGCAGAGAGCCATACGGAGGAAGGAAGATATTTCCAGAAAATTTTATTCTCATGACTCCCTGTTTACTCCATGGGACTATCCCAACCCTTCAATACATATTAGTTTGCAAAACAAACTTCCCCCCCTGGACATATTTAGGAAAATATTATTTTTTAAATTAAAATTGGTTCTTCAGTGAACAGAGCTGTGAGTGGGAACCATTCACATAAATGACCTGTCAGCCCACGTCTGGATGTTCAGTGGTCTCTGGAGCTGGGGTATGTCTCTGCAGGGGAAGCTGCACAGCAATATCGCAGTCTGAGACCGCTCCAAGGAACTGGATCCCATTGAGGAAAGGTTGAGCAGGGCAATCGCTCGGCTGTATTACGGTAGCAGTGAGGAAATTTATTCTGCACTTATTTTTCATAATAAAGCCAGCTGACTGGGGACTATGCCCTGGCACCAAATGCAGAGGTGGAGTTCACACCAGCTGTGAGCCCAGCCTCCCTCTCACAGCGAGTACCACTCAGCAGCTTCATAAACAATGTTATGGAAATGAGATCCAGGAAAAAAAAGCTTGTATGCTTTCTCCACTACCAGCGCAGCCTGTAAGGCATGTTACCCATAGGAAACATCACATTCTGTCAGACTGTACCTCGACCATTTCGGTTCCGTCGAACACAATACACTGCCAGCGCCGCTGCACAAACCACAAGAACCAGTAGTGGGGCAATGACGCCAATGCTGCTCTTCTCACTGATTGAAAATTGAGGATTACCTGGAGAGTAGGAGAAAATAAGGAGTCTAAGTGAATCAAACCGGTGTGCCAAGAAATGAGCCTGCCTTGTAAGCACTAGCTAGGAAGGACTGGGCATGGTGCTTCTGCAATGTACCCCACGAAGCTGACAATGAGAGAAGGAACTGATGAATAAGAGAACAAATAGCCTTTGGCTTAGGATGTCTTAAATGAAGATACCTGTAACCAAAAACCAACTCTATCAACATTGGAAGCTAATCCTTGATTCTCTCCACCACAACAGATACCTTTAAATGTCCATCTCATCTGAAATAACCAAAACCAAGAGCTGAGTGACCTTGTATCCTGAAAATGAAAGGTGGCCAACAGCTCTGTGAAGTCTTTTAGTGATACTATTTTTAGACAGTTTTTCTGCTAAAACAAGATGCAATAAGTAGAAAGTAAAAGCTGGAAGAATATTTTTCAGGGCAAAATAATTCTGGATGGTGTCTGGATAGTGTGCATTTCAGAAAAAAGAATCCGGTAAGGACAAGACATTCAGCTAGGTAATACATCCTTAATGATGGGTTCAAAAGCCCCTAAGGAAATCCATTTTGACCATTTTTTAAAGACTTCAATGCACAAGAATTTAAACATACAAATATCTAGAAAGGTTATTTTAATATTTGTCTAATTTGGAAGAGAAATAATAGAATCATCCAGCACACATTCAAAAAATTACCAAAAACCCCAAAACACAAAAAACCCTAAACAACACAGCAAAAAGTGAAGAGCCATGCTCCTACCAAGGACTCTCCCCAGAAAAGGATAAATAATGTTTAACTGTCTCAAGCAAAGATGCCTTGTTTGTTCGTAACCTAGGGGAGACAACAGGGATTTCTACAGTGGAAGAAATTTGGATATAAAAATAACTGTCTGACAAATGTCCTCTTAGTCCAGAGGTAAAGTCTCATTTGTCATTTGCTGATAAGTGGAATTCTTGTTGCACACTCATCATGTACCGCCTTCCTTCATCATCCCTGCATCTATAGCTACAGGTACATACTGACACATACCTATGGATATATATTTCCAGGACTGGGCATTTACACAGGTGAGGGGAAAGTTTGTGAGTTTGGATGGCTACCACATGTGTTGGTCAAAGGTCTGAATTTACAGCACATCTGCCCCCCCATCCCTGTAAAATTCTGTTCGCATCAAGCTGTCTGGGCAAACCTCTCAAAGAACAAACAAGTGAAGAGATTAACCTGGATTTCCCTCATCAGTAATGTCGGCTGTTGATTTTCTGGTTTTCTCACCCGATGTTTCTGTGTAGCACTTCAGGTCAGTGCTGGGCACAGATGGGTCTATCTCTGCTTCACAGCAAATTTGAATGATGTCACCCTTCACGTTTTCTGAGGAAGCTGAAAGACAGAAGAAGTTTTATTTATAAATATGGAACATTTATAAGATCTTCAATCAAGGGTTAGAAAGGTTAAAGAGGTTAATAGGTTTAAAAAGTGGATCCTTCATGTACCACAAAAAAAATTGGAGATTGCGACAATAATGTTTCATTCACTAACTGTTCAAATCAACCCGTCGGCATTTAGATTTTCTTCTTGCTAAAGCTGATGAACTGCTCTATGAGCCAATAATGGGAATCTTCAGATTTGAAGACAGCAAAAAAGTTTTCACATGTGATGAAGAACACCAAACGTTTGTAAAAAGCTTCTGTAACAAATGCATTTCTAGGTTAAGAATTTTTTTGCTGTTTTCTTCTGCCAGCAATAAGATCAGAAGGGATGCTTTAAGGCTGACAAGGCTCACTTTCAGAGAATCATCTACAGCCAGGACAATAAAGCCAAAGAGATATTCAATCAGATGTTAACTGGTGAAACGTCATTGACTTGGACGGAGTTCAACTAAATTACACATGTGCAACCGGATCCACCATGAAGCTTTGCCCTCTTGGAGCCACTTGCTACCTGTACTGGCAGGCATTTCCATCTCTGAATTTGACAGTTTTATGAGAAAGCTGGCAGGATACCTCTGGTTATCTACTGAATTGTACAGAGGAGCAATAGGGAATGGTGCTTTAGGCTAGACCTGGATTTCAGTGTGCGCTGACTGAAATGGACAGGGTTCAGACATTGCGAACTGGCAGATTTTGACTGTGAGAATTACTGTTACCAAAAAAAAAAAAGAATCTTTATAAATCAGGGCAACAAGAATTTATCTGGATCTCTACTAGTGTAGTTTTAAGCAGTGTTTGACCTGAGAAAATTTAACTTTTATGAATGACTAAATGACATTTTTTCACAAAAGAAACTTATTTTGACAACTTAGTTTAATCGTTAACCTCACTCTCTGCCCAAATGTATAACAACTCAGTTTCATAACCGGAAATATGTTTCCCATATGTTGATAGCCAGGCTTCCCGTAGAGCGTACCTCCAAAATTCAGGCTGCCACACGAGTCTCCTATTCCTATTCTGTCATTCTCCCAGACAATGGCATAAATTCCTTCAGAAAAAGTATTTCCTTGCTTAAAGCACATAATGATGTGTGTTTCGCTGGTCACCAAATGAATGGTTTCATTTGAAAATGTCTCACTTTGTGTTTCACCAATTTTTGCAAAGTTTTCGTAGCTGGACAATTTGCACACGTTGCTCTCACAGTCTTTACAGTGGTAGACTGTCACAGCTGTTTTGCCAAAGGAAGAGTCTTGCATCCCCTCAGCAGGGTTGTCAGTGGGCATGGCAATACCTAAACGAGAGAACAAAGAAAAATTATTTTCTACCAGTTTTCTTCACAGACTTTTAGTGTTAGAGAATGGGACAAGTTTTGGTGGACAAACACAGTCATGGCTCAGGAGATGCTGCCTGCGAACGGACAATTTTTATATGGTACTGGCTCCAGTCCCCAAAATAATTTTTGGGGTACAAATACAATGTATTTCCCCAACTGCTGCCACTGGGGTTTTAGCAAGGAAGCTGGCAGTTTGGGAAGTGAGTTGAAACACATTTCTCCTGTTGAGCAAAGAGGTCCCCTGCCCAGACAGGCTTGGATGAATCATCCGTTCTCATTTTCTTTCCTTCCAAACCTTCTTGGCACAATCCTATCAGGTATATTTCCCGCAGACATCCAGATGCCAGGACAAAATAATTCAGAGCTGAGCTGCCAGACTACATACCGCTGGGTGCAGCGTTGCAGGTCACTGCCGCTGACCCAGTTCAGTATTCCTGCAGGCAATGGTTTCCAGCCCAGCCAAAATGTACCGGCAGCCCCGCTGAAGTACTGGTGTGTGCGGAGAGCTGACAAAGGGGTTTTACACATTCAGACCCTCCTGGTAAAGAGTCAGTCCTCTGAGAGAGGACTCAACTCCTCTGACTTCAGACACATCCAAAGAGTCACCCCTCCCAAGTTAGGTGATTGCGACATATCAAATTACCAAACTTCACCGTCTTCATTTCTTTTCTCACCTTAGTGGTTTCATGGTCTTAATTTTAACTGGACACAACTGAGCTTTCTAATAACAGTTAAGAATTTTTTAGCTACTTAGGTCAGTGAAAAGCACTGAGATCAAACAAGGAGACTCACTTGGCTGGAAAGCTGCGATGGCCAGAAGCACGAAACACAACCGCGTGGCGTGGGGAGAGTCCATGGGGCTGCCCGGGGTGCCCAGCTCCAGCAGCATCGGATGCTCTCCTAGATCCTCCGTGATCCCAGGGGAGGCTCAGCAGGCTTCTCCCTCAGTCATCGCCCTGTTTGGACATTAAATGCATTGTCTAGCATCCATGATCTCTGTCTTATTCTCCTTCTCCAATCAAAAAGAAAACAACTTCCAGACCAAGTGCTGTGAAGCTTTTCCTAGCCAAGAGACCTGGGATACAGCACAGAAACGCTCGTGCTGCTCAGCTGCTGCTGCGCTCTGACACAGCTTTTGCAAATGCCAAACTCGCACCCCTTCCATCACTGGGTCAGTCACAGCGGCAGAAGACACAGAGTCTTGCTGCAGGGAAAGGGAAATCCCTCCGGAGCCTGCTGGGCAGGTGGCTCCATGTCCAGACACTCCAGGCTCCTTGAAGTGGCCCTGCACACATCATTCAGCCATACAGATAACGTCCTGACTTGCTGTCACTTCCAAAATACACAAACAATTAGACAAGGAAGATGTTTTGTGCTGATTGAGTGTTTTGTTTGACCTCAGATGAAGTATGTATTATTAAACTGTATTTTATTTTTAATTTAGAAGATCTGATGGGAAACATCTGTTCAAATTAAAGGAACAAACAAAAACTTAGCATTTCTTTTCAAAAAAATGCCTTGGGTTTAGTCAGAAATTCACCCTCAATCCTTTCAATGAAACTGTTATGAATTTGTGAAATCCGTTTTAGTAAAACACAAGTTTCACATTCCAAAAAAGAAAAAAAAATTTCTGGAAAATGCACATACTTTTCCTCACTAGACTAACTCTGGAAAACACTGACTGCTTTGCCCCTAGGAGCTTTTCATTGGCAGCCTTCATTAAAACAACTTTTTCTGTTAAGTCACTACCTGAGAAGTACCTTGAGAAAGTTTCCAAATTAATTATGCATTAATTCCTACATATGCATTAATTCTTCAGCAGAAGTTAATAATTGCTTCTCTCTCGTGACCTGTGCTAGTCTGGAGCTGCTGAGTCCCACCTCGATTCCCAGAAACAGATGAGGCAGGAGGAACACAACCAGAAAAACGAGCCCTTTCCAGCCGCCGGCAGGAGCAGGAGGCAGTATCTCTGAGACCATCTGCAAAATTTCCTGTGGAATAAAACCTGGGGCCCTTCCGCAGTGCCCCAAGCCCTCGACACCCCCATGCCGGGCCAAGCCCAGGAGATACCGGACAGAGCCAAGGTCCTGGCACTGCCACCTGCACCCGCACGGGTGGGATCCCTCCACTTCCACTTCGTGCCACACGAGGGACCAGTTCTCCCATTTTAGGCACAGGGCTCCTGCTCACCTGTGCGACCTAGCAAGAATTTCTTCTTGCCCCACCAGGTATTAACAACACTCAGAGCATCAAATGAGTGCAGCGTCTTTTTTCATCCTCTTTCCATACATCTGAAAATAGTTCCTATCTTTTTGACGTGGGGTGGGTGTTTTTCAAGGACAGATCAATTGGGACCATTTCACACATCACTCCCTTTAGCCTGTTTTCTGTTATCGATGCCTGTCCCCTCTCCCCTGCGGCTGAGCTGAGTGCCAAGGGACTGTCATCAACCTTGGAATCATCGACTCATCCAGGTTGGAAAAGACCCTTAAGGTCATCAAGCCCTAACGTTGCCAAGTTCACCACTAAACCATGTCCCCAAGTGCCACGCCTACACATCTTTTAAATACTTCCAGAGTATTACACCTCCTTGTCCTCCCCAGAGTGTGTTCGCCAGCCTGATGCAGTCCTCACAGACCAGCTGCAGCACATCTGGCAGAGTTACTTGCCCAGAGGTTAAGTGGCAGTTTTCAGCCTGAGGTCTGTATCTTCTGTCCTCATTTACTCTGTCTTATCTTTTGTGGTTGTCTTGCCTGGTCTTTGCCCCTCTTCTCATTCTGCTCAAAGGATATCTTCCTTCCCTGGTGACATTCCTTCCTACTCTCCCTCTTCTCTTCATTTTCAACAGCCAGAACATTTGTCCACCAGACCTCTGCTCCCACCCATAGGGCTTTCTTATAATCCTCTTTTTTTTTTTTTTGGCAGTTTTCTGAGAGCCTGCAGCTGTCTTGGCCACCTTCTGCCATCAGTTTAAACTCACTTTAACAATAAACACTGACATCTAAAATGAAACACGCTCTTTGGATAGAAAATATTTCTCATCAAGTTTTTTCCCTGCTTGCCTTTCTTTTCAAGGCAATGCAAACCTTCACTTTGCAGAGCTGCAGAAGTTGTCCACACAGCTGTAACGAAGCCAAGACAGACCCCAAAAGTGGAATCGTTGCAAGCAGAGGATGAGTAAAGTAACAACCAGACAGATCTGGAGCTCCTTCAGCAAACACCAGTCATTCACACCCAGCTGATGGGCATTTCCGCAGGTCAGACCTGACCCCACAAACAAGCCAACCTGAGATCACTGGCAGGAGGGAGTGGATTTAACCAGAAACACCAAGCTGCAGAGCTTTAACAAGGCCTCTTGGTTTGTTTGGCAAAGGATCTGTTTGAATAAAAATCACAATCTGAATCTCTCCTGCTTTTCCTTCTTCCATAACTTCATAGTAAACACAACACAATAAACAACTCCAGTGTTTACCAAGACGGGAAAGAAAGTCATTCACTAATGCAATAGCATCACTTCCACCAGAGGAAAGGTCTCTCTTGAAGACAAAAGCTAACGACCTGGAATATTCTGGTCAGACACCTGCATTTTCCTGCTCCAGCACAAGTTAAACCATCCCACTGCCCTTCCAGCTTGCATCCTCAGACTGCCTGACCCCTGCCTCCGGCACAGCTCAGCCAACACTGCCACGTCCCTGGGGCCCCCATGGTGACAGGCACAGAGCTGTGGCAGGGGTCACCCTAGTCCTAGCCACGGGAGGTGACAGAGCCGTGGGGTGTGGATGTGCTTCCCTCTCCAACCAGCTGCAGACCCACGAGATCCAGCTGTAAACTGGAGAATGGAAACTGCATTTCCCTGCCCCTCCTGTCTCTTCCAGCCCCACACCTGGGGGTCTAAAGCTTTATGAGCACTTTAGTGCATGGCTTATATAGTCAGGAAGAACTGTCCTTCAATACATTTCCAGAAAAGATTTATCTGCACCCCAACTACCCCATAGAGAGGACTGAAGTTTCAAACAGGTTGAAGAAAATATGACTATGGAAGGAAGTAAGGAAGCAACAAAATAAAACCAAAACAACTTCAGAAGATCCTACAGATTTTGTTTTCCACGCCAAGTTCTTTCCCACAAAAAGAGCAGAAGTTTCACAAGAGCTATTTTTTTTAATTACTTTCAGTACTGGATTCGCTTTGTTGGTCTGCTGAATATCACTCTCAACAAGCTTTTGCAATAAGGAAAAAAATAAACAAAATCATGGGAAGAGATAAAACAGCAATTTCCAGAGCGAGCCTACAAGTGCAGTTTGTTTCCACAGTTCCAACAAGACAGTGCAGAAAGCAAAGAGCACAGCACTGTCCTTGAGCTGAGAAATCTGTGCAAAAATCCTGAGAGCAAAGTGCATGGCTTCCTACCAACTGCTCTTCAAAAAATTTTTCACTGTAACTGTTAGAAAACACTGCGCACGTCTTGTTTTCTACTTGCAGCATGTTAAGGTAAGGAGAATGAAACGTTTCACTGGTTTAATTTCTTTTCTTTTAAAACCAAATTCCTTACTGACCGATGCTTTCTGTTTTGGTTCTGTTTTGTCTTGTTCTGTATCCAGAGCCACCAGAGTCCCCAAGGGTCCCTTTTGACAGCATGGCAGCAGCCACAGGGGAAAACAGACACAATCAGCTCCAGCTTGGTGACAGCTGCTCGTGTTAAAGGAAAAGAGTTGCAGAGATTTCCACTGCAACCCTGCTGGCAAATCTATTTGCAAATATGACTGGATGGCAATTTTGAAAAAGGGAATATAAGCAAAACATGCTAAGGATCTAGGGGGGAAAAAAAGGGTTAATTGGATGTGGGGAAAAATTATTTGGGAATTACAAGAAAATGAAAATGCTCTAGAAAACTTATTCTACTACTTCTGTGGTCAGTCACACTTAAATGAAATTGTACCATTTAATGAAGATGTTGGGTTTTTGCATTCACACAAGCAACCTGCAATCAGTGCAGAAGTGCATGAAAGCTGGCAGCTAGGGCTGTAAGGAGTGGTATTATTTATTTAATAAGGTCATGGGCACAAGTAACATATATCCTTCCTTACAGAGAAAATGTGAAACACGCTGATTATTTCCCTTCTGCTCCAGATTTTTTCAGTACCTGTTTACCTGTTGCTAAATGCCTACTTAAAAAGAGGAAACAGCACCAACTTGTAAGAGAAAAGTCTGGCTGTAAGACAGGACCCCTCAAAGAAGCCAGTGTGAGTACCTCAAAAGTTGTGTCCGAGGAAGCCCTCTTGCCTCTTCCCTTCAGGCACCTGAGCAGCTGTTCCAGCTCCCAATTCATTCAGCTCCTCTTCCTGAGCCCTGCACAAGAGACACAGAAGCCACTTGGATCCCGGAGAAAAAGAAACACCCCTCGTCTTCTCCCGTCTTTAAAAAGCAACTGGATTTTTACTTTCATTTCTGCGGGGCGCAGGGAAGCCGTGTTGTTGAGCAATGCAAACAAGGTGAGTCCACGCGGCTGCACGGGATGCTGCACCTGGTACGCTTGGGGAAAATCACACCCCCACAAATCCTCCCAGGAACCTGCTTACGGGAACCCGCACAGTAAATCTGTCTCTCTAAGTGCTGCAACAGTGATGTGAATGGACTGGGGTTGAGATCTGCTCCTGGGTCTGCTACTAAGTGTCCATG
This sequence comes from Pterocles orientalis, assembly GCA_011057875.1. Classification (NCBI taxonomy): domain Eukaryota; kingdom Metazoa; phylum Chordata; class Aves; order Pterocliformes; family Pteroclidae; genus Pterocles; species Pterocles orientalis. Next base: position 1,223,673 of record WKFP01014390.1, read on the forward strand.
TGAAGGGTCCCAGCGCAGGAGAGCCTGCGGCGCTGAGCTGAGCCCAGCTTAGTCCCTGGCAGGGATCAGCGTTGACAGGTACCCTGCCCAAACATGCACCCTTCCACAGCACGGCTGCTGTTTGGCTGAGTTTGTGCCCACCCCACAACCCGGCATGAGCAGTGGGGGCCAGGGGGAGGGCAGGGGGTCTGCACAGCCCTCGCTACATCAAAGACACCTCTCGAGTTCCCAGACTCTTTGCAGTTCAGGTAAAATAACGCTCATTGGATGCACTTTGAGGTTAGTGCGACAGGTATTCATTTTCCAATGGGCCAATTTTTACATTTGCTCCTTAACAGAGAAAATGTGATTTATTAGCTCTGACCACGGAATGAAGGCTTCAAGGACCTGTTCTGCAGTATTTCACACACTCCGCGGTCTGCTGTGCTTCAGTTTATCCTCTCTGCAGGGGTGATAGGGCTGGTGGAGGGCTTCTTTAAACAGCACCTTCCTCATTTCCCTCCTCTTGTACCCTTAGGAAAGGCCCACGCTGGCCTCAAAGGATCCCCTCCAGCATGCGTACAATGCTTCTAGATCTCTGGAGGAGAAGTTAAGCGTTGACATCAGCCAGTGAAGAGGTGTACAGCCCAGTTTCCAGGGGTGAAACACAAGGCGATGCAGCTGCTCTCTCACTAGGTCCCAGGACTGCAATTTTTCGTTACAGTCTGCCAGCCTGGCTCTCAGTCTGTTCAACAGTGACTTCACAGCAAGCTTATGTTAAAAACAAATGTTTGTGCCATTCACAAACCGTCCAGACTGCCAAATCCACACATACCAAAAGAAAACAGGATGGAAAAAACACTATCTGAAGCTAGCCACAGCCATTTGTTGCCTGTCTCCCTATTTACGGTTGGGTTGGGGTTTTGGTTTTTTTTTTGCAATGCTAGAAGACATCTGTATGCTCAGCAGGGAGTACTCTGCTCCCAGTGATGATGAGGGTGAGCAGAGGGAACGTTCTCTACACCCGCACTGTCTGCTTGCAGGCTTGCAGCTGGAAGCACATCCTCTGGTAACGGAGCTCAGGGAAAAGCAAAGGCAGGTCCAGGGGCTCAGCACAGATACCACACAGGAGCATCCTCAGGGCAGCTGCAAAATTTCCTTTCCATGTTCCCTTTCACCTACCTACTCTCAAATTTCAGGACAAGTACTTTGCCCAGACTTTCTCTCATCTGATTCATTTTCATAGTTTTCCTTCGTCAGGGATGCATCTATCTGAGCTCTCATATTTTGTACCTGCACAGGCTCGATTCGGTGTTTCCATAAAGCCTTCCCCTTTCGGACATGATAAGCCTTTACACTAAGCCTGTTCATGATGTTTTACATTATGTGCCAAGACACTTGGCAAAACAAGTTCTTTCTTGGACATTTTAAAGATGGGAGAAAAATGTGAGTTCATAGGTGGCATTTTTTGAGGGGAAAAAAAAAGGAGGATTTCAGTATTCAAATTGCCCAGAGGCAGATGGCTAAATATACCATGGAATATGCAACAGACTTATTCAAAAGCTACGAACAGACCAGCAAGTAAGATTTGCTGTGTATTGGAAAAGTGGAAAGAGCTGGCTCCAGGATAATCCCTATGCCTCTGCTGCCAAAGTTTTTCTAAAGAGAAATAAGGAGATATGTGACAATGTCCTCCACAGTTAACTCCGGGAAGGGATGCAGTTGTTCTACCCTTTTAGAATTCAAACAGTTTTCTATTCAGGTTTACATTCAGTCTTCTGAGGAACTGTATCACAGTCAGGAGAAAAGGAAGGAAGAGGATGATGCGCTTCTGCATGAAGACTGTCCATGCAGCATCTTTAACCCCCATCACCAAAACACAGTACTCAACGCAGTGTGAAGACCCAAGCAGCTTTATCCACAATATCATTGAAACCAGCATTTTGAGAACTAACTAACCATAAACCAAGACATTTTTTAATGTAAGTGTGAGAATAAATCAACAAAGTAACTAATACTCCATGAATCAGAGATGAGAAGCAAATCTCAATGACAGCAGGGACAAGAGGTACTGTGCCTCCCATCAGCTTTGTTGAAAGTCCCAAGTTTGTGCATCTTTCTGCACCGGCAGCTTCCTGACTGGTTCAAACAAATAGAGAATAAGGGAAAACCAGAAAGAACATAATTAACTGTTCTGAAAGAGTTAATTTTCCAGGCAGAGCCTGAGGTCCTGCAGTGGCATAAGAAATAACACTGGGCACGACTGCCTACTCAGAAAGAAATCTTTCTCAGATCAATATTTGGTTCCCACACCTGTGAGCTGTGGTGTCAGAAAACATCACTAGGAAAAAGAACAGAGAGGCTTCTGCTCCTTCTGAGCAGCTCACACCATGTTCAGCAGAGAAAAAAAGCCATAGGTTCAACCAGCAGTGCTCTAGAAACAAAAAGTGATAATGAGCCATCAGGGAGTTGTTCCAAAAAAATCAATGTTGTTGTAACAAACTGGTCCCAGCTCAGCTCCATAGCCCCTATCGGAGTTCTTTCTTCCTTCATTTCCTCAAGGATAAGGCCCTTATCCTGTAGTGTTTCTCCTAAAATACGTTGCTCTCTGAGAAAAGCACGCAACACCAGTTGTGCAACACAGTTCCCACACATTACAGACTTCCCTGTTAGCAGCATGAGTCTCCAGCTCCGGGGCAGCAATGTTACGCATCCGTAAGCAGCTCCAAAAAGGCTGAGATGAGAGTCTTTGGGAGGGATGCCATCCCCCCTGCCCTGCATGGCAGCGCTAGGTGGGGCAGAGATCTGCAGAGCTGTAAATGTTGAGCTGATGAACTCACATACCGTAGGACACACAGCCGGTACTGAAAAAGAGCTTTTAGTGCACAATATCTGCCTGCCGTGATACAGCTTGTCCTGGAAGCTGGCATTCTGCCTGTGGCAAACCAGTTTTTGTCTCAGAAACCCAAGGAAAGTCAAAGGAGGGGCGTGACACTCAGGGTACTGAATTGGTGGCACAGGAGAAGGGCCCCGTAGAGCTGGTTTGGGAATTGACAGCCAACACCTTCTACTGGGTTGGTGTCGGCGGCTGAGACGAGAGTGCTGCATAGTGCTGAAGGGTAAAGAGCACCCCTCAGGAGATGAACAAAAGTGGGGAGCTCCACCTCCAAACCAGGGAACAGTCAGGAGACAGACCAAGTTCCCACTCCGCACCCTGCTCCTAAGAAGTATCTGCACGGAGAGTCATGCTTGCCTCCTTGTTCCCAACGTCCGTATAAACAGACCTGGACAAAAAGAGGAAATGGTGTTAAGTCTGTTTTCATAATGAATAATCAAATCATCGCTTCTTTGTTCTTTCTAAGTCTGGAGTGCAGAAAAGGGCTTTCATTTCTGCATTTGCTCAGAAATGCTTCCTGCCAAAATAAATTTGGAGAAAGCAAGACCTGTAGTGCGAAAGCGGCCGGAGCAGGGCTTGCGGCAAGGCAACACAGGGGCTGCTCTTCTCTGCATCCCAGTGCTCCCAGTACAGCTGGGAGAGACAGCACAATCCCCTCCTTGTCCCTCCAAAACAGGGCTAAGCCTAAGCATCTTCTCTGCTCGGTCCATGGTCCCTATGGGAAAGGCTCCAGACTTTACAGTGGGTGGGATCACCCGTACATGTGTGAAGGGGTACGTCGAGCACTGACTCCAGACCCCAGCAGCCAACCTCTCTGCCTCCCTGGCTGGTGCTGGCAGGGTGGGGTTGCTCAGCCCACCCCAAGCTGACCCATCACACTTCGCATCCTTCCCTGCTGCCAGAAACACTGAACAGTCACCTGCCGTTACAGAAGCAAAACACGTCTGACAGGGCAGCCTCCAAGTCCATCAGTTACTGAAACTAAAAGCAGCCCTGTGCGTGATGTTTACCGCAAGTAAGTGGCCCCAGGAGTACTCCCACGCGTAGATAGGGAGAAAACAGCTTGTAACATCCTCCTGACTCAGACCCCTGCCAAGAAGCAGGCAGAACAGTGACAGTGACAGAGTCTGAGCTGCTGCTATTGTCACACACAGTCTCAGTCCCATGTATCGCAGCACACAGCACCTCCACAAGGGGCCAACAGCCCTTCTGCCCCCCATGAGCCCCTACCCACCCTCTTTCTCTTGGGTACCAGTTGTTGATCCTGTTCCCAGGTTGCACGTGGCCTCAAAGACCAGCCTGAGCAAGGGAAGGAGAATGGCACCGCAGCTCCCATTGCCAAGCTCAATGCCCCTGTGCTTCAAGAACACGTTTGCAGCCACGTGCACTACTGTACCCCGCTACCCATCGCAGATACGACCTTATCGAAACTGGAAGATGGGTGCATATGCCAGCTCTGGGCAGAAAGCACTTTGCATCTTTGGCTGCTCCGAGCAACAGCAGTCCCTCAGCATCCCGCAGCTGCGAGGCACTCAGGATGAACCCTTTTAGTCACTAGACAAGAATCAATTTTTTTTTCTTTTTCATTTTATGGAAGTGGTAACGGTTATTTCCAAATGCCTCATCTTTGACAAATGGGCCACTGTTAAAAACAGCTGGCCAGCACTGTGTCTGAATGTGTGACGCACACAGCACAAGGGAACAAGCTGCAGCCAGGGAATAAAACAGCAAAGATGCATGGCAGGGTTTTTTGCACCTCTGGAGGACTGAAGGGTTTGAGGAATTGTTAGCGGGACTAACCTCTTCACTCACATCCAGTCCGTCTAAATAGCAGCTGTGTTCAAGTTCCAGCTCAAGCTGTCAGTGTAAAAGATATCAATATTCTGAGAATCCGACTCAAAATTTCAATTTTTTCCTTTGCCTTGATTAATTTTTCACAGAAAAAGAAGGCAGTTTCCAAGTACAAAAATTTGGTAATACCCAGCCCACAAGATTACCCTCTTCCTAAGGGCCACAGCATTGAGTTCCCCTGGCCACACTTTCACATGTTTTTTCATTTTCCTTTTCTGTGTTCCCTGTGAGTGACACCCAATTCCTCAAATACCTGCTTTCTACAAGCACAAAACAGGAATCTGGGGGAAACTTATTCTGCTTACACCAAAAGTTCCAGGAACAGGCCAAGAACTTCAGTATCCAAGAACCGCTTTGAAAAGTTTATTTTAGTTTATATGGAGCAAGCTTGCTCTGCATCCCTTGGCTGTAAATTAAGTACCTGATAAATATTTAAAAATCTTATTGATTTATTTCTTCAATGGGGAATTTCCCCTTCTCTTACTCACCCAGGGATATGCTTTAGGAATTTATTTTTAATTTGTGGGCTGCAGAACCTTCTTGTCTTGTGTTAGGTGACAAGAGACCTTCTGGAAATACAACCAGAAGCAATCTGCTGTGTATCCGCTAAACCATTTGTAGAACCGCCTGGGTACCTGTACCAGCTGACCACCAGCCTACTCCTGCGTATGCACCAATTTCTGTTTAAGGCAAAATTTTCAAGTTCCTTACACAATTTTATCCTCAAAGCCCAACCAACTTACAGACAACTAACTTGGCAGATGCAGGACAGACAATCGTGTTCTGTTTTACTGATGCCACTGCCACCAAGGTCCTTATCAGACTGTATTTATACCGCAGTGATCCCTGAAACTCTACTCCTGAACGAGGTTTCATTTTGACTTCCAAGAGAGATAACCTCCAACATGAACCTTCTCCTATGGCCAAGGAATCTTCTACTTTGAGCTCTTTCCATTAATGCAGAAATACCAGCACAGAATATTAACACTAACTTTAGTCAGAGCTTTACCCAGAAACTCAACACAAGAAATGGACCAGAAGACATGAGATGAAAATAAAATACTATGAACACAGAAGAACCTAGAGTTTTTCTTAGGCATACGCATAAGTACAAGTGTTTTGGGTTTCTATTGCTTTTTGCTTCAGACAACTATTACCTGTTTATTTTTTCATATATGTTATTTCATGTTCTGGGAGATTGAGAGAATAATAATAAGGCCCAGGGATCTATCCCAACTATCAGCATTATCTGTCATTGCCCCATTATAACATTGGTCTCAGTGTATTTTGCACTGGTTTTGGTTTCCAAATCTCACTTGCCCTACAAAACTTCCGCTTTCATGTTTGTGAGAGAGTTCCCTGCTAATCCAGCATGTTAAGAAAATAGCACATGAAGTAATTTATGGCTGACACAGAAAAAAATTTATGACGATCAAGATCATAAAAGTGATCTTTAGTGCTAAGTACTTCACCAGCCAGGCATTGTACACAGCTGCGAACAGAGGCAAAGGTAAAGCTTTTCCCGGCAAAGCTGCCTTACAAAAGCGAGTGTACACAGTAAGCTTTGCTCAGAAGAATGGTACGAGACGTCACCGTGAAACACAGCAGACTCATATCTCTTGGCACTGGTGACTTACTGCAACAGAAACCAAGGAAACTATCCAAAGTACTGCCAGCAGAAAGAGCTGTTGTAGGTTAGCCTAAGAACCACATCGTGGACTTCAGACAGCTAGTTATTTTAGTCAACATACTGAACCTTTAAAACCTTTGTTAAAAGGCCAGAACTCATCCCTGATGCACATCCATTGCTTTGAAAAGAACCATAGTGCTTGATTCCTCACCCAGAGGGCAGCTGAGCAAAGATGCACTTCCCTGAGGTTTCCATATCACCCTATCATCAATTTCCACCTCCCAGTTCTGTACCCCACAGATGCTGCATTGCTCAGCGCTTACACAGCATCTGTACTTGGAGACCCCCTGGTGCTAACCCCCTGAGGCCACCCCCCGAGGCAATCCCCAGCTCAAGGACACTGCCCTTGAAGCAGAAGATAGGCCACAGGCAACATGAGGACAGACTACATTCTTCACCCTACAGACAGATGGATTGTAGCTGCAATTTTGATCCTTTACTTCTTTGACTTCGAGGCCATAGTCAGGAACAAGAGACACATGCTGCAGCCATGGGGGTGAACCTCCTCTGCTAGAGGAGCTGATCTCTGCTGCTATGTGGGGTAGCACACGTATCTTCATGCCAGGTGTGGCTCTGGGTGCCATGTAACCCTCGGTGCCATTAGTTCCCAGGCTGACGGGCCATGCAGGGAAGCTGAACACCAGCTGAGCAGGACCCTGCTGCCAGGACACAGGCATTTCACCAGCTTTGTGACTTTTGCTGCAAGATGCAGTGAACAGGCACAGAAAGGGTGTGATGTCTCCTGCTCCAGAAGACCACAGGGTGCTGGATGAGTCAGTAGGGCTTCATCTTGATACTATCAAACTTCCTTCAAAGTTACCCAACATCACAAAGCTGCTGGCACAAATTAAGGTGATCTTGAACATCACAAGGCACCAAGGACCAACCCAGGATTTGCTTGCCAGGTCCGTGCCTCTTCATGGTTTCTCTGCCGTGTCAGTCCCCTTTCCTCCTTTGCCATTTTGAGCCCTGCCAAGAACACAAGAGAAGATCTCAGCTTTCCCCCAGGCAGCTGACACTGCTCTGACACACCAGGGTTTGGCGAGCCTCACGTATAACCCGGACAGGCACCTGGATCCACCGACACGTGCATAAAAGAGAGAGCTTAAACACCTACAGTCACATCCTACCTCCCAGCCTTTCCTTAGTGACTCCAGGCATTTAGGAAATGAGCAGAAGTTAGTACACCTTTCATCCTTCTACATTTCGTTTTTTTAAAGGAGCTGCTCTTTTTGCTTTCACAGGGATCCTCTAGTGGCCAGGAAGCAGATGAAAGCAAAACCACTGCATCGCTCCATTTTTTACCGACTTGGAAGGCACCGCTTCCCATATGTCAAAGACTCGCCGCGTACCTTTCTGCTGAGAGCAGCTCAGCGGTTCGGCTGCTCCTGCCTGGATCCCTCCCTGAGAAGAGCAAGTTTTGACGGCTAGCACACATGCCAAAGCATCCTCAACACTCCAGCCTTTCCTCCTCATTTGCTGCATCTCGCTGCAGCTGGTCATTTCTTTCCTTGCCAGCCTTTCCCCTTCCCCAGGAGCTGGGGAAAAGCCCCTCGCTGAGGACAATTTTGAGATCTGCCTGTTCTCAGGTGGGAAACCTGCACTTTCACTAGTAGATTCAGGTGATTGTGGGATTTTTTTGGCTTTGTGGTCCTTTTTCATTTGGAGTTGTTTTTTTTTTTAATCTTCACTAGTTCTTGCATCACGTGTCAAGTTGCACATTGGCACGCTGAAAAAAACGAGCAAGTCTGTGGTATAAACACTCTGCTGCTGCGGGGAACCATGGGGGACAGAGAGGAAAACTTCAGGGCTTGTGAGCACAGGGTACAGATGAGGATAAAATGTCCTGCTTGCTTTCTTTCTGTTTTGGTTTTTGGTTTTGTTTTGGGTTTTGTTTTTTTGGGTTTTTTTTTTTTTGAGTGGAAAGGACATAAACTGAACGATCAAAGTCCATTTTGACTATCAGCAAACGCAGTACAAGGTTACAACAGGAAAGTGACCTGGAGGGAGACTGACCCCGCTCCTTTCCCTCTGCCCTGGAACTCCTTTCCTTTTGGCACACGCCGGTCCCTTGCCCTCACCACGCAGCACACAGCCACCCGCCGCAGCGGGACCTGCAGCCGCTCACACACAGCGGTCCCCTGTCGCAAGAGCAGTGCCTCCTCCCAGTCCACAGTCCAACCCTTTTGCTCAAGGCTTTGTTTGTACTCTGTCTCTGTTTTCATCACATGACACACAGACCGAAAGGTCCAGGCGACTTTATTGTGTTTGCAAACTGTGCTCTGAGAAGCAAGCAGTGTTCCTGGAAGGATTTATGTGCTTGGCCTTCCCTGAGCACCGCATGCCGAGCCCTCGTAGATGAAGAGGTGGACCAGGAACCTTAGGAGACACAATTTCAGAGTTTCATTTAGCAGGCATCGTACACAAATGTCCTGGGTCCAGCTGGGAGAGGGTTAACTCTTCACAGCAGCTGGGAGGTGGGCATAGTCGATACCATGCGGCCATCATGCCCGGGATATAAGGGAAAGACCAGCGGGAGAGGGGTCTCTTTTGTGAAGCTCTTGGTGGTGAGGATTCTCATTGTATCAGTGTTTTCATTGTATTCTATATCTTGTCTTATTATTATATTCTCCTTTTTTTTCCCCCTCATGTCGTATTATTTAAAAAACCAAATCTGTCGTTATCTCAGCTCAGGAGGTTCCACTTTTCTTACCCTTCCCCATCTTACCAGGAGGGGGGGAAGGCAGGCAGGGGAGAGGGGGAGCGACTGCGTGGTGGTGGCCCCGACCCAAGACAGTAAATGACGAGCCTTCACTTTAATCACAGTGCTGCAAAACAAATGCTGTCCCTTAGGTGAACTTGTGGATGATGTGTTCGCTCTTACAGTCACCGTTCAGGACTGCGGTTTCTGGAGTAGAAAGCACTCCAACACTGGGTCATTGGTCTATCATTGCACTCTCGTGGTGCACTCTCGTGTTGCATTTTGGACCACAACCGAAAGCACTCCCAGCACAAGCCATGAGCAGCCTGTTAGAGAAGGGGACTCTCATTAAGGAAAGAGCAAATTATTTTAGTTCCCCAAAACAGAGGCTTATAGTGTGGGACAGGAGGAGGACCACAGGCGAAGGCAGCCTCTAATGACTGACGCCGCAGCTGCAGCTTTTTTTTTTTTTTTTTCCAGACTACATCATCTGGTATCCACGGGAGACTGGATCTCACCAGCAGATTTACAGGTCTGAGAAAACAGTGGTGCAATCCTTTCAACCTCAGGACAAGAGGATCCATTCACTTTCTGCCAGCTAAAATCCCTGCCTGTCTACACATCAGCCTGCCCTGCCAAAGGCCAAGCAAATACAGCACTGCCTGGAGCAGAGGGATGGGATTTCCCTTTCACGAGAGGAAATGCTAAAGTAGAGCAAAATCAGCTTTACATCAGCCTTTCCTCATCTGTTTTCCAGCAGACGAAGAGCACGTCTGGGAGGATGAGCTGCAGCAGCAGCTCTGCTCCACTCCAGGCTTGGCAACACCAGCCTTGGCCACAGGCTTTGGTTTCGTTCTCTTCGGCAAAAACAAAGGGTGGAAATAACCAACCATAAATTCCCCTGGGAACATTTATGGGACAGTGGGGGGGTTTGTGGCGTCGAAAATTTGTAGACTTAACATATGAACATACTTCCACAAGCAACTATACACCGCGTGACACGCCTGCAAGCTTAAAAGTCAAGACCACCAGCCAGCACATCCCAGCTCCTAGGTGGTCACACAATACGGTCTGGAGCAACCTCCCTTTCCCATATCCCAGTTTACTCTCTGTAAAAGCACAAACACCTCTGGGCTTCAGAGAGGAGCCCGAGAAAGATGCCCCCAAGATAGTTACTGAGTGCCACAACCTGCTTCTAGGTCTGTGCGCTCGGCAAGTCCTTCAGAGCCCACTCTGCCACCTTCTTTCTGGAAACCAAGCAACCTGTCTGCATTTATGTCTCCATCTACAGAGTACAGATTCCACAGCTTTAAATGATAGAATTGCAAAACAACTCAACTTGCACAAACACAAACCAGCTGTGCTATTGCTTGAAAGTGAAGAATGCAACTGAATATTTAAAAGGCAATGACCTAGCTAACACACTCCTTGGCATCTCAGAGCAGCTCATATGCCTTCTGATGAGTTTAAATCTAAACATTGCCCAGAGAGTAACAAGATCCAAAAAGCAACAAACATTGCAGGCAAGACCTTTCCCAGATACATTTGGGACAAACTACAAGAGAGCAGATTGCTTCCTAAGGCTAAAGAGCACTCCTCAAAGGGCAAAGCCAGGGAAACCATCCCAAGACCACGTACAGAGTTTTCTGCCTGTGGTCCGAGCTTCAGTCCTTGTCCCAGCACTAGTGACCTCTCAGCCCAGCTTGGGCAAGAGCTCCCAAGCCAAAGCCGCAACTGCAAGAGATCAGTATGAAAATAAGAAGGTAAATGATTTCTCACAGCACAAGAACTGAGGGTTTTCAGACGCCTACTCTCCTGTAGGTGTCGTACTGTACACTAACAAAAGGCCAAGCATGTTGCTCAGCAGCACCAACCAAACCTGCCAGTGGGAATTAAAGTCTTCAAAATTAAGCAGGGGCAGTAGAAGGCAATCATCAGCATCACACACAGCAAAGGAGAAGTTTGCAAGATCTTGGAAGGCTGAAACAGACACACGACCATCTACCCTCCTATGCAAAACCAGGAAAGAATACACAGAGATAGGTCAGCATGGAGGGAAAAGAAATTAAACTAATAACAGTGAGAAGTGCATGGCAAAACACAGGAGGTGGCTGAGATAAAAACCCCTCCCATGAACAAGCCATGATCTGGATCCACCAGCTCTGAGCAGGGATTAAGACTTGCCCATTGCAGTACAGCCACTTTGGTGGGGAAAATGGGGTTTGAGAGGGGCTGTTGCCTGCTGGTATCTTGTTCTGCCCTGAAACTATCTCTCCAGAGGTCCCCAGACAGAATATTTCTTCCTCAATCAATGCTAGCAAAAAAACATCTGGGCACACGCTGTATCCTCTGGAACTCTTCCTCGTATGACTCACGCTTCACATCTGACACTACTGCTCCTAATTTGGCCATTTACAAGAAGAGGATTTATTTGTGATGTGGATTTCACTCTCAGAGAAAATTATTTCAGCCCTGGCATGAACGGCCGGGGATTTTGCGCTACTTCCTTAACTTCCCATCTCACACTGGAGTCCAGTGATCAAATGAACTCTCGTACTTCCCCGAGGTGTCATCACCGCTTCCAGCAAGAAATGAACCACCAGTTAATTTTCCCTTTCCGTATTTATGTTCCAGAGATAAATATACACGGGGTTTAATGATATAGACGTCTGACCTTTTGACACCATTGGGCCTGTTTTCTGCTTCCCTACTACACAGATTGCATTGATGCCAGGAATTCTGGAGATTTCCCCATAAACCAGCTACTCTGGTTTAAATTTTTGACTGCTAAGGACATGGTCTATAACTGAGCAAGCGAGGAGCAGAGCACAGTCCCTGTTCAATAGCAGGTGGCTTACGGCAGCTCTCAAGAGGGTCTTGACTCAAAGCAACAGTAAAAATCCCTACAGAACATTTCCTTCTCAGAATACATTCTTCTGCCTTGATTAATGGTAGGGGAAAGGACCCTAAAAAATGCATTTTCACTTTCTGTTTCTAGCCCAGACTGCCAAGCGCTGGTGTGTATGTGAGCCAGGGAACACACATCTGCCACCAAGGGGAATCAGAGTCCAGCTTTCCCATGGTGAAAGGAAACAATTAAACATCAGAAAAGTCTGATTTTATATACAACATGGATAAAACCATTCTCTCTACAATTAAGCTGAAAAGATTAAATTCACTAAAATAGGATTTGATTGTATTTTGAATCTAGTTGAAGGATCACACGCAGGACCTGCATAAAGGATGTGTTTCATTTGGCAAGATTCAGCCAAAGGGATTGTTGAGTTTTTCTAAGCCTTCAGAGGAAATGTTTAAAGAATATTTTTGTTGACATAATCTCAGCAGCAGCTGTGCCTGGACAGATGTGTGCACAGACACACGCCCTGCATGCACCCCCCCAGCTTCCCTCCCCCATCCCTGTGTCCCCTGGTACGCGTGTGCCCGCGGCCGGTACATGTGTGGGCACCCACAGGGCTGGGTGTGGGGTGGGGGGTATGTGCACAAACTACCCCAGGCTGCGCTGAAGTGTAAAACCTGCAAGAAGACATCTATTTTGTAGTCAGATGAGCTTTGTCCTACCCAAGACTAAACACCAGGTAAATCACCCCTGATCTGGGGGCTTGCTACGGGCAAAACCTTGTAGCCAGTGCACCCCAAAGTGCCCATCCTACAGGTCCCATTTCCCCAGGCAGGGACGCGGAGCCCTTGCTCGCTGTGGGATGGCATTCTGGTATCCAAAGAGGAGAGATGGAGGATGTGGAATCCAGGCTGATGCTGAGCAGTGGGGCTCACAAAATCCACCGTGGTGCTGCATGCTTGAAACAATCAAGAGAAGAGCCCTTTGCTACGGCACAAAGTGCCAGCCCACAAACTACTAGCGTGCTGGGGGTTACACAGATCTGCGGAGAGAAAGGGGCAGCAACGGCGGCTCTTAAATGCTATGGCTTCAGTGTGAACTCCAGCTCAGGGAGTCTCTAACTGCTGCCTGCTGAGATGCCACATCCCAGAGGTACGCTGGCTGCCGAGGCACTCACAGATAAATGGTCACTCCTATAGATGGGATGTTGGGATCCAGACCAAGCCAGCGAAGCTGGTCTGGTCTCATCAGGTGCCAAGTCAAGAAGTTCTGTGTCTGAAGTAAACAGAGCTATAAGTGGGCTCGGAGTTGTAGCTTGGTTCCTTTTTCTGATCAGGAGAGCATAGGGGGAGAATGGATGAAGTGGCTGAAGCAGAAGGCACTGAATCCAAACAGCCCCAAGGCTTTGAAGGATTAGAGGTGGGAGGGAACTGGGTTAGCCAGGAGGCATTGTATTTGGATTTTCCATATATAACACATACAAATAATTACACTATTTAGTACACGTAATTAAACACACTTGTGAACCATCCAAAGTACATGCAGGGTTCACTTAGTACAACATAAAGTTGGCTGAGATCCAGAAGTCACTGAAATTCACACCACAAAACTGCAGGGCAACAAACCCATTCAATCAGGAGCTATGCCAGTACCCCAAACCCCACATTTCCTTTAGATTCCTTCCCAAAAAGAGTACGTGCTTTTGTGTCAGACCATGCTCCGTTCTCCTGAGGGCTTCTTTGGACCACCCCGTCCCCTCTGTGATGGTGCAACACCCCCCACTGAGCCCCTCGGTGCTTGGGGTGATTCCCCATTGTGAAGGCGGTGAACCCAAGCGCCATAGCACCCCCTCGACATATCTGGATCCTGCTTTCCCCATTGCTAGAAACAATAGTAATGGTCAATCACCTCCTGACACCCAGTACACCTGTACTGGCTCAGCGCACGGAGGGGGAGAGGGGAAAGCACCAGAATAGTTCACCACCTGAGTTGGGCCTAAATGGAAAAGCACCTGACAAAGGTGAACTACCTCAAACCCTACAAATAACAACCCTATGAGAGGCCCACGGAGATGGGCAGAGGCTGGAGCAGCTCCCGTGTGAG
>WKFP01014390.1:1265708-1278981 GCA_011057875.1 Pterocles orientalis
GGACCTGGCAGAGGCCAGGGGATGCTGCAGAGCCTCTGACCAAGATAAAGCCCACACACTTAAGGGACATCAAGGCCATCCCCCCCAAGCAGGATTTTAGGGGGACTACTAAAGTGCAAACACCACATCACACAACTGCTTTTGTAAATACATCAACCTCCGTCCTGAGAACAGCTCAGGCTTGGTCTCTACAACCTCCTTGCTCTGGCAGGCAGGGATGCCCCAGGGACCCCAAACTGTCACCTACTCATTTACGAGGTAACACAGTCTTTCAGTTTAAGCAGCTTTCTCCTTACCTCTCTTGACCGCCCAGACACACTCACAGGTAGCTCCCAGCCCTCCTTCCAGTCTCTGCTCTGCTCGGTGAAATAAGCCTGGCAAAGCTTCCTTAATCCCCTCTGGGGTGACGGCCACGCTTCACTCTGCCTGCACCTCCTCAGATTCCAGATTCTTGCTCTAAACCAAGTCAGCTACTATTCCCAAAACCATTTAAGACCTAGCTGCAGCCTGCAGCTAAATCCCCAGCATAATATTAAAAAATCTTTATCTTTTTGAAATAAGAGAGACATCCCCACTTCAAGAGCTCACCCCAGAGGAGGCAGAACAGGGAATGCCTCCAGGTCCTTCACTCCAAGAAGGTTTCAGTGTTCAAAGATTTCAATTTTCATCCTGATTCTGCAGGATTCACAGAGAGGCGAGGGCTAGCTTTGCAGTAATCCTCCTCTTCTGTCTGTGTATCTAATTGAACTATGAAATTGGAAAGCAGGGAGCCCAAGCATCCTCACCTGAGCCTGGCTCCTGAGCCAGCCTCGCATCCCACGGCAGGACCAGCTGCCCTCTCTCTCCCTTCTGCTCGCTCTGCCAGCCCCAGCATCTTGAGAAATCCAGGAGAGAAAGAGACCACCAAAACCTAAATCAAGGCAAAGCCCATCTTCCCCTTCCTTGACCATCCATTAAAGCAGAAAACTCCAATCCCAGCAGCTGGGACTAAAGCCAACGTGTCTGTAAGGAACAAGCAAGGAGAAACTGGTGCCCTTGTGACCTAGCACAGCCTTTTTGGAGAGGACAAAGATGGACCACACAGCAACACCATGAGGCGCTGCTGTCAGGACCGATGCAGACGAGCATTGACTCCCACTTTGAAAGACTATTATGAGAGATCAAGAAATCTGATTTCTGAACTGCTTGCTGTGAGGCAAAGGCGATGCTCACCACTTAGCGGCGTACAGCAGCCTGTCCTCTGATACTGTCATCGGCACTGACACCCAAGAACAGCCTTCGAGAAGATCCCAGGGCTGCTGCGGAGGGAGCTGTCAGCGGTTAGCCTAGCCTGCACGATCAGCAGGGCCCAGCCCCTGGGCAAGCACTGCCAACACCTTCGGAAGGAAAAAATACAATCAGTGTCAACCTCAGAGTGAGCGCAGCATCGGAGCTGGATACCAGAAAGGGATGAAACTCTTTGCTGCCCGGTGCAGCCGCAGTTTTCAAAACATTAACACAAAGCAGAGGTGGGAGGTACACTTGGGTGAGCTGAGCAACCCAGAGAGCTTAAAACTTTTGTCAAGGCAACAGCTCTTCATAAATTGCTGCTCAGAGCACCAGTAGGGTCCAACAGGTGTTAATGCCCTAAAACTAGAAAAAAGGAGATTTTTTTTTTAAATCCTATTTTCTTCTTTCTTTCTTTCTCTCTCTCTCTCTCTCTCTGCTGGTAGGACCTTGCAGGGCACAAACTTTTGTAACCTGTCCATGTTCCCTTGGGTATGGGTCAGTGCTGAGATGCCTCCTCTACAGGAGCCAGCCAAAACCTCGCTCCATCACCATCTCATCCCTCCTTCAAAGAGAAAAGCAGCCAGACAGAGCACAGCCTGACAGAGGGGAGGGGGCAGCGTGCCCATTCAACCACCGTCACAAAAATCATCCCTACAGATATATGGTGCAGATCAGAGGCTCAGACTCCAGCAGGAGCACCTGGATTCAGGGAGCTGTTCCCAGAAGCAAGGTCATCGCAGCTTTCGGCTTTACTGGGACACAGTGCCATGGGGAACTGAGTGCCCCACAGACTGAACACTGGCTATGGGAACTGGGAAAGAGAGAATTCCCAGTGGGAAAAGGGAACATGCCTGCAGATCTGAATGCAAGACCAGGGGACTGGGTTGCTGTCGCTGCTGCTGTAGAAAGGCTGTGACTGCAGGCTACAGCTATTTTAATCCCATCGCACTGTCCTCTGGGAAAGCTGGATGCAGCATCTTCAAACGCACCAGCTGCCTCCCTCCCATCCCGCCCTGCTGGGGGGTAGGGACACAGAGATCAGGCGTTCGGGGGCTCTGACCGGCAGGACTGAGGTACACCACCCAGTCCTCAGAATACCAGGAGGTGCAGAACAGTCATGCTCCTTGCAAGGAGGTGGCTCTGTTGGGTCACAAGCAGTTCTGGACAATTATTTCCTTCTTGGAAGGTCTGACCAGGGATCAGACTGAGCCCCACTGCCCCCAGTGCTGCCAGGTATGAGGATGGATGAGCTATGGGAAGGGCGTTCCACCCACATCCCTCCCATTCCAGAGTTCACAGCTCCATTCCCTCACTCCATCAACAGAGGATACCTGCAGCCACAGCCTCCACATCCACTAAACCAGTTTCTGCCAAGTGCAACACAGACATTGCCACAGGCTACTGAGCAGTGGGGTCTCTACAGCACTGTTTGATCGGGTTCCAGACACAAAGGCTGCCCCGTACGTCGATCTGCTCTCGCACACGTGCCACCCCAGACATTTCACCTCCCAGCATCTCAACGGGCAGCTCAGAGCTCCAGCATTTCAAATACAATCAATCAGTCAGGCTCCAGGCACAGGGAAAAGAGGAAAGCAGTATTTGATAGCTTTTTTATTTGGCTCTATACACATACAAACACATTTCAGTCTATTAAATAAACTGATTTATCTATATGGGAGCATTCTCTGGGTTAGAGCTAATGCTCAGAAAACCACTAGACTCAACAAGACAATTCCCGCTGGGAAGCACAAGGTGGAAGCTGGTGCTGAGGGAACTTAAAGCATCACCACGCCGCACAGGTTAAAAGGAGGAACATTAATTTTCTTGTAGATATTGATTTTCTTTAGATTAGGGAAATGCTTACACACACTTGTCAGTTAAAGCTGAGCAGAAGAGACAGAAGATAACTAAGACATTTTCTTCCTGGTTTTATTTTCTCTTTGGGACTGATAATTTTCCTCATAGAAGTTAAGACATTTGAAATTACTTTCTACCCCAAACTAGAAAGGAAAGCTGTACTGCTGAGCTCTCTCATGAACTGGAAAATGAGACATTAAAGAGTTCTGGATGAGAAAGGTTGAAATTGAAAGTTTCTTTTCAATAGAAACTATTTTGCTAAATCCAAAAACGCTTTTGATTCAGATGAAGCAACAGGAAGAAAAGCTTTAAAAAGTTCTTATCTCAATGAATCTTTACGATGGAAAATATCAGCGCAATCATACTTTTAAATTTAAAAAGCCTCTTTACGCTGACATTTCTCATCTGTTTTATTAAGGAGCTTTGAAGAAGGTTGAGATTTTGGAGGAAGTATATTAAATGATGATTAACTTGGCAGGAGGGCTGTGAGCTGTGAATCTCAGAGCTGGAAAGCAGCATTTGACCAGGGGAATTGTGTCATCTTTACATCATCTGTAGGCAGGGAGTACGGCAAGAAGACAAGTATGAGGCATGTGGGGACTGCTCTGCTTAAGGGATTTAAGTGTAACTGCAGGAAGGATTTCAGACTAAGAGGTAACACCGATAGCATGGGTGGTAAATCAATACCAGCAGGACAGATGCTTGTCTTTCTGAAGTCAAAGTCTTGCTAGGTACAATTTTGGCTCGTTATATTTTGGCATTTTTTTAGCCAATTTTACTGGAAAGAGGAAAAGAACAAAGAGAGATACTGTGTACAGGCTGCTGTAAGACAGAGAGGTTGTACTATGCACTGACACCCATATGTTCCCTTCGTGGACAGTATGTTACTTCATACCTATAAATAATGCAGCAGAGCTGTCTGCAAAGAATTAGCCTGTGGTTATTCTGTTATTCAGTGCACACACAGCTGAGACCTGGGCTCATTAACCTGAGCAACACGAGAAGGTTATGCAGGATGTCAGCCCAGCCCCTGCCACGACACGGCCAAAGGAGAGGCGGCAGGAGGATGTGGGCAGATTACGCTTCCCACAGCTGGGAGCTTGCCCTGGTAAGAGCAAGCATCGGAGCAGAGCAAGACTGAACCGTGGGTCAAAGGGGGGGTCATCTCCTGATTTATGATGCACAAGCTGCTATTGCCAAAGTATCACATTGCTCAGCTGGCCTATTTTTTCCCTGTGGGAAGCCTGCCCATTGCATAGCACGGTGCAGGCTGCTGAGCAGCCCCAGGGCAGTTCAGGGAGGTTTCACCCTGCTCCAAAGCTGTTTCATCACTCCATGCAAACCGCACACACAACATCGAATCCAACCACTCCTCACCCGGGGTGACTGCTCCCAGGGGCTCCTTTCCTTCAAGTCTCCTCCCTCCTGTGGTTTCCTTCTCATTTCCTTTGAGGGAAAATGTGGGCACCCTCTGGAAGGAAACAGGAGACCTGGCTACCCAGGATATGGAGAAGGCTGAGGTACTCAATTACTTCTTCTTGTGTTCACTGACAAGTGTCCAAGCCACACCACCCAAGTCACAGAAAGCAAAAGCAGGGAGTGGGAGAAGGAAGAACCACCCACTGTAGGAGAAGATCAGTCTTGAGACCATCTAAAGAACCTGAAGGTACACAAATCCAGGGGCACTGATGAGACACATCTGCAGGTCCTGAGGGAACTGGTGGACGAAGTTGCCAAGCCACTATCCATCATATTTGAGAAGTCGTGGCACTCTGGGGAAGTTCTGGCTGACTGGAAAAGGGGAAACATAATCCCTGTTTTTAACAAGGGGAAATAAGGAAGACCTGGGGAACTACAGGCTGGTCAGTCTCACCTCTGTGCCTGGCAAGATCGTGGAGAAGATTCTCCTGGAAACGATGCTGAGGCACATGGAAAATAAGGAGGTGATTGGTGACAGCCAATGTGGCTTCAGTAAGGGCAAATTTTACCTGCCAGATTTGGTGGCCTTCTATGATGGGATTATAGCGTTGGTGGATAAGGGAAGAGCAACTGACATC
Source organism: Pterocles orientalis (assembly GCA_011057875.1). NCBI lineage: Eukaryota > Metazoa > Chordata > Aves > Pterocliformes > Pteroclidae > Pterocles > Pterocles orientalis. The sequence goes on from WKFP01014390.1 coordinate 1,270,892, forward strand.
ATCTGCCTGGACTGGTGCAAAGCATTTGACACTGTCCCACATGACAGCCTTGTCTCTAAATTAGAGAGACATGGATTAGACAGATGGACCACTCGATGGATAAGGAATTGGCTGGATGGTTGCACTGACTTATTTCTCTCTCTAAACTTCATCATTGCTCTGCACTCACATCTTTTACCATGCTCTCCTACAAGCCACTGGGTCCTACTTGCCATCTGCCAAGGCACTAGATTTTTGCTGCTACTGAAGATGTCGCATGGACAGGGACCTTTAGATCGGCACAGGGCTGGGAGGAGCAGTTCTTGGCAAGGTCAAGTCTCAAAGCAGCCCGTAAAAAGTAAAGAAAGTTTATCAAAGATGCACACACAGAAGAGGCCACTGACGATGAGAAGCCATCTGTGCTGCCCAGTTACTAGCTTCCCACCCACACCAATACATTTGGTGTTTGCTCACCTGGAGCAAAGGGAGTGTGGATGCAGACGGGGAAGAACGGAGCAGTGACAGTGAGAGATGAAGAAGTCTGGCACGACGCAAGAGTTGTGCAAGACGAGAGACAAACAGGCGAAGTGGGATCTGGCACATGAGAGGAATGAGTGATGCAGTTGGAAGTGTTTGAGAAACGCTGGCTCACACCAGCAGAAATCACAGCAACACCTGTCAGATGTCCTGACACGAAGCTTTGTCACAAAATGCTGACAGATGAGAGCTGGGATGCTACCAGTTTTGAGAGAGAAGGCTAGGAGGTCTGGTCAGAATGGGAGAAAACCCCTTTCCTCCCCCCCCCCCCCCTTCTCCCTCTCCCTTCTATATTCTGAAGTCTTGAAAGATTTTCCTGATGGAAGAGTTCCAAGTTGTTGAGATGTGGGTTACACCTCCAGGGAACACCCAGCGTAGCTCTTGGGAACAGCTACATCTGTAGGGTTTCTGCAAGTTTTCTTCTTCCTTGGGAAGAAAATTGTTTACTTAGGATGCTTTCACGGGAGACACAAATCCGTGCACCTCTCTTGTTCCAGCCTCATCTGGCTGAGAAGGAGGAGCGAGCATCAGCTCTCATTCAAGAGGGCATGATTTTTTCACCAAGCTCTTTCACCCACTCTACTTAGTAACGAACTGCCTGTGAGGGAGCTCTAGTGTTTGATATGATGGACCTGGAGCACAGAGGGAGCACCAGTAACTTAAACACTGTCCACTTAGAGATTGTTGTAAAGAGGAACATGGTACAGCCATCCTTAGCAAAAGTCACAGGACCTTCCTCATGTTGCCATCTCATGAAGACCTCTCCTTTGCCACAGCCGAGGCCATTTCACTTCATTCCTCTCCACTCCAGGTGCCCTCCTACCTTTCCCCTTACACCCTAGAGCTTCCTCCCTGCCCCTTCACCACCGAACAGCACGGGAGTACAGACACACAAAGGGTACACAGCAGCTGCCAGGTAGGTGTGGCAGACCCCTCTGCCTTGCTTGCATGTTGAGAGAAAGCAATGCAATGCCGTTTCCTATCCACCACCCACCCCAGCAAAGGCAACCACTCAGTCAGAATAAACACATGTGAGAGATGGGTAACCACAGGAGGGGTGGGGAAAGAAAAGAAAGCAAATCCTCTTATAGGAAAACAATTGAACAGTTTGAGAGGGCTCATAAAACACAAAGGTGTAAGCCATTACAGTTAAAAACTTAAGCAAAGTACAAGACGGGGTAGCAGTAGGATAAACAGGGAAATACAGATTTGGGACTCATCCCTCTCTGGAACACAAGGAAGGTAGACAGGAATGTACAAGCCCCTCATACATTCCTTACGTTTTGGCTGCTGCTTACGTACCTGCACCTCTGCAGCAGAGATGAAGTAGATCAGATTCTACAACACTACTGCCTGTACCCCACAAGCAGTTTGAGCATCAATCCCAGTTTCAAGCTATGATAAGGATCAGGCTCTTCTGTTAACTTCTGCTGCCCCCTCACTCAACTGCCACTGGGTACGAACACGAAACACAGCAAGACCTTGCATTAGGAATAACAAAACTTATAGCTTTTGCATGCTCATGCTCCTCTTTTATAACTCCTGCTGCCTCTCAGTCCTCCTGGACCTACAAGGTGTCAGCAGCTCCTCAAGCCATAGCCACCCCCCAAACCTGGGCTTGCCCAGCTAAAGCTGATACCACTCCTCTGTGGTTCAACACCCCCTAAATACAGCTGGAGCAGATACATGCAGCCCACCCCTCATCACAGCAGACCGGCATCAGCCACTCACGCTCACTAAGCTTAAGCACAGCCAATTTGAATTAACAGCCCCGTAGGGATTTATTTTCCAGACTCATGTGTGCAAAATTTACAGAAAATGCTTCTAAGAAGAATGTGGAAAGACACAGAAACACTCAGATTCATAACAAGAATTATGATCACAGAAAGCAAACAAAGAGCTGTGAAGCAAGCAGCCTGGAACGGTGAGAGCCAGGGCACAGCCAGTCCTAGCAGGAAAGAACGTGTTCTGTACAGCTGAAGGATTATTATTATTTTGTTTCCTGTTCATTGTTCCTTTCCTTTCTAAAGCCCCCTGGATAACACCAGGGGTTATCTATTAACAGCTGCAGATGTTGGAAAAATGCTCTCTGGTACATTTAACAGCTCCTTTATCCCTTCTGAAAGGACCTGGGATCAGCAGTCAAGACTTGATATTTTAAAATTAATTTTTAAAAGCAACATTTCCAGCCCAAGTATTCTTAAGTCGGTGTAATGCACCACATGTCCTAAAAAATAGATTTCTTATTATATGGTGAGTTAAAGGCCAGACAATCAATGAAGCAAAATAAATATGCCAGACTATGATCTCCCTTCCTGTGTGAATTTATTTCAAGGATGCCAGATTTAGAACAGTATTCACCCCAAAGCTATAAAGAAGCCCAGGAATAGCTTCAGCATTAACTGTGGCATGTGCCTTCCTGCTTCAAACTCTCCGTTAGCGGATGACAAGAAAGTGGTTAATGTGACACCAGTTCTCCAAAAAGGTTTCAGTGACGATCTGGAGGACTATGAGCAGTAAGCATAACAACTCAGGAGAAACTGGAATGAAGAAAAGAGTGAACAGACACATGGACAAGCGTATTGGGGAAGAGGCAGCACAGGTTTCCAAAAGAGAAGCTCTGCCTCCAGAACAGGAGTGTGTGGGGGTGTAGAAAAGGGAAATATGTTACTGCAGTTTGCCTGGATCATCAGAAAGCATTCAGCAAGGTCCTTCAACAACTGATCTTCCATGAGACAAGAGCAAAAGTCATTGCACAAATAAATAATTGGTTAAAAGATAGGAAACAAAGTGTGGGAGGAAATGGTCAGTTCTCAGAGCGGGCAGTCACCTGGGGAGTCCAGCCATCCAGTGTCTTCAAAAATGAGCTGGAAAAAAGGAGCAAAGAGGAAAATGACAAAGTTTGCTGATGATATGAAGTGATTCTGGATAAGTTTGACTGAAAATTAAAGCTGTCTGCTTCTAGATCCCAATGATACCGTAGACTCACAGCACGCAGAACAGGGCTCCAGCAGCAAATGCTCCTCTACCCTGACAGAGACCGTGACGACCCTTTGCAATGTAATTAATTAGAGGCAATTAAAGCAGCCAAGTGGGTCCCTGCACTGTGTGCTCTGGGCACACCCCTCCCCTCTGATCAGGCGAAATGCTGTCAGCTCCCGCCACTCTCTGAGCACAACTGGGAAATGAGGAGCTCTTGCTCTGCTGCGAGGGGAAGGCACAGCCGGGCGTCACAGTGGCACAGAGTCCTGGAGCAACACTTGGGTAATGTCCCAAGGGGACTGGGACCCAGACAGGGCCAGCACAGGTCACCAAGAGCCTCTTTGCAGAAAGTTGTGGGATACCTAATGGCAGTGAGTCATGCACTGCTAATGCAGGCTGGCAAAAATAGCTTAAAGTCACTAAGATCCTCAAATGTTTTGCTTGCAGTTAACACTTGAGGCGTTTAAGGGCTCACAACAACGATGGGCAGCAATCACTCAGCCCATGCAGCTGGTGCCCAGTATCTCTCGATTGTGTTGGATGCAGATAACTTGCAAAGTGATAACGGCTTAAAGCATCCTGCCAGCCCCAGCCCGTCTGTATTCCTGACCTTCAACGGTCTAGCTTGCAGAACTGTTTTATTCAAAATAGTCTGCTGAGGACATGCAAACCGTGCTGGCAACCCGGGAAGAGCTGGGTTGTGGGTTAACAAGAATTTGTGGGGATCTGGGTAGTAGGGATGGGAAAGGCGCTGATCTGCTCCCCTCTGCTGGGCACCCAGGCAGGGACCATGGACCAGCCCACAGCACACAGAGCCCAGACGCTGCGTGGGAAACCCATCTGCAGCTCTGAGCATCCACAGCGGAGGCAATCTTCTCTCCCTGTTCACACGTGGAACAGCCTTCACAGCAAAGTAAGAGTGGCTTCGAGCACAGCTACAGTGCAGAAGCATGTGAAATGAAGCACTTCATTTCCCTATAAATCTGTTCATTTGTACAACCTCGGGATGCTACAGAGTGAGGCAGGATCCAGCCCAGGAGGATGAGACAGGAGGCAGGGCAGGTGCAGCTGCAACAGCCACCCCCAGCAGTGACAGCTCAGTCGTGGCCAAGAACCACATCCCACATCACCCCGATGGGAACTGAGAGGGGATGTGCTCAGGGTTTGGAGACACAGAAGAGAACTTCAACCCACTACTGATTTCTGCACTGAACAGCTTTTTTTTATGTTTTGGGTTTTTTGGGTTTTTTTTTTTGCACATATGCAGGTGTTTGTGTATTTTGGCATTTACAGCCTGGAAAGCTAGGGATGCTCAAGGGATGCTGCTCCCTTTGACTGTCCAATAAGACAGCTGTGGCTTTGACATCACTTCCAAAACCTGAAAAAAACCCCCAGTCTTCAACCTCACACAGCATCAAAAGGGCACGGCTGACTTCAGAGGCAGTTCCCCAGCCCACCGAGAACGGTCTGTTTCAAACATAAAGATTTTACAAGCCCTCCAGATGTGCAGTGGTGGTACAATAAAAATGTTCTGAAGCCACTAGGGCATTTTACGCTGCAGCTTCGTGGTGATTTTTTTGCACCTGCTGCCACAAGCTTTTCAGTGATACAGCACAGCTGGGCTCAGCTACCGCTGGGAAAGCAGAAGAGATGAAATAAAATATTTGCAGTGAGGCTGATCCGGGAAAGATGCTGTGTCCACATGCAGAGTTTAGATGAGGTGAGGGTAGTTTTGAAGAGTACCAAGTACTCCAGGAATAAGAGGAAAATGATCTAACGGTGCCAGAGGGTGCTGTCAGAGCAGCTCAGTGCGGTCGAGCGTGGGCAGGGAGGCGAGGGGGGAGCAGCGCGGGCAGCGCAGGACCAGCCTGTGTGCACACAGCGTTTCCCTTGGTGTGGCCAGCAGCCTCAGCCACCAAAATGATGCAAACACCCAAGTCACACTGGACCAGTCAGCCCAATGGGCAGAAAGGCATTGCTTGGGCTGCAGATGGGCAGCTTACCTTCCCGGCGTGGGCTTCCCTGCACACCCCCTCACAGACCACCCCCTTAGTGCTGGGGTGCTGCCCTCAGCAACCCCAACCCCATCCTTGGTCCCCACTTTTTGCTGCACCCAGCCCCTTAGAATCATAGAATCACAGAATGGTTTGGGTTGGAAGGGACCTTAAAGATCAATGAGTCCCACCCCCTGCCATGGGCAGGGACACCTCCCACTAGCCCTGGTTGCCCAAAGCCTCATCCAGCCTGGCCTTGAACCCCTCCAGGTTCACCTCCCCCTTCCCCTTCCCACTGCTTGATGCAGCACTCAGCAACTGGAACATCTCCGTTAAGCTAAATGTTACTTTGGACCAAATCACGCCAGAGAAAAGTATTTTGAAGTAATAAAACATGCTTTTCAGCTGTGAAATCAGGCACCTGCTCCGTCTTCATTCTGTTTTCAACCAAGGAATTAAGCTCCTTTGTCACCGTTAGAGCCATTTTCAGGAGAACTTCCCGCTGATATAAACCACCAATGGCCGCATCCTTCTCACGAAGGGCTATAAAACACAGGAGCGAGCAATGGTGGGAAGAGACAGAGGGCAGAGGACCGCTGCACCCTGGGAGAAAGCAAAGGAAAGAAGGGAAGCAACCGTGGCCGAGGGGAACAGGTCCCTGCTCAGGGTGAAGTGCCACGTCCACCATCCACTTGACCCAGCATCCTTCAGCCAGTTCCTCCATTAAAAAGCCAACAGAGGAACAAACGCCACACAGCCGTCTCCCCTGTGCACTGCAGGGTCCATTGCCACTGCCCAGACCTCGTCCTGGTGACACAGAGGTCCCTGCAGAGAGGGACTGTCTCGCTGGCACAGGTGACACATCTGCTACCTGCTCCTCATCCCAGGAAGCAAGCCCTGGAGGGCAAAATGCTTTATTTAACAACCAGCACATGCTTTTGAGTCTTTTAACTAACACCTGTCATTTCTGGCAGCACTTTTAGCTCAAAGACTCTCTTTCAAGTACCCTGCACGCAGCCATTCCCACTCGCCTCAGCAGTGACCCCGCAGCAGCACACAGGGCAAGGGAGGTAAATGCACAAAGCTCATCTTACCTGACAACAGATGCTCCACTGCTGGATTTTGAGGAGACGCCAGGGTTTATCCCGCTCGAATTGGCTAGTTTGTGGGTGACCCAGCCTGTCCTGCAGTCCCCTCTAACCACAGGTTGGTACCCAGTTCCACCACCACCGGATGGCAGGGCACATCTCCATCCATGGCCCTGCACACCACAGACCGAACCGCAGATTGGTACCCAGTGCCACCACTGCCACCACCACCAATGGCAGGGCACATCTCCACACACGGCCCTGCATGCCGCAGACTGAACCTGCACAAGGCCAGGCAGCTGTTTTGGCTGAGGCTGCCCACAGCCTGGAGCACCTGCTGTAGCTGGGGATGGCTTATGGAAGGGAGCAGAGCCTCTGCCCCTGCTTGGTGACCCCCAAATTTCTGCTCTGCCACTGCAGTGCTGGAAAGGACTGGATGCTTCTGCTCAAGAGATGCCCTGAAAAGACTCAAGGGAACACAGTGAATAGCAGAAAGAGGGCTGTGACCCCAGGTGGGGCTGAAACAGCACCACGAGGACTCTGGCTCAGAGTTTGGTGACACTGCCACAAGGAGCAAAAAAAGGACTTTACTGTCTCCTCTACTCTCTTCAAGACAGGCACTAGAAGTCAGCACTGAGCTATCACCAGTGAGAACAGAAATTGCTCATCAGAGTAAGCGAGAAAATCTATTATGTGGGAGTCTAATTTATTATAGAAAAGCAGCCTTTTAAAGAATTAGAATTAGCATCTGCTAATGAGGATGAGGTGACCCTTACCAGCACCAGCTGTCAGCGACTGTCACCATCCCCGGGTCCTTCCAGCTCTACCCCCATGTGTGCAGGACAGCAAATGCCACCGCAGAGTCCACAGTGGCAGAAGCTCTATGCAATGACATTTGCTGCTCTTTACATGCTGCCAGACAACCTTTCATGGTTCATCTTGTGTGTCTTGTGAGAGGTTCTTGAAAGCTGCAGTAGAAATCCTTGCCGGCAGGCACAGGCAGCAGGAGCCGAGGATGCGCGCTGCCCTCCGTGCAGAGAACACACCTGGGATCAGCAACAGGGGCTTCGGCTGGAAATGGCAGGAGCCTGATTTTTTCCCCTCAAGTCTTCTGACTCCAAAACAGTTTGTTAAATCCTCTGATTCCCAGCTAATGGTGGCAGAAGACCCAAGAGCTTCGGCAGGAAAAAAAAAAAAAAAGCAGAAGGAAAGCACTATAAAGTTTGCATGTAAATGAAATCGGCTAGTGGAAAGCCTCTGAAAACCCAGTGAGACATCACTGGTACTCTGATGAAAACCCCAGTACATGGGTTGGGTCTTATTTTTGTTTCTATCCATATAATTTGCACATGTAAATACACCGAGTGGTGAATGGATTTGGCAAAGCAGCCTTGCAAAGCCTAAGTACATTGTAAATCAATGTATTTAAGTTCTTGTTCGCACTTGTACCCAGGCCCGTTGGTATGAGATACTGCTCACAAAGGAGCACACTGGAAACTTGTTTGCACAC
>WKFP01014390.1:1279001-1290288 GCA_011057875.1 Pterocles orientalis
ATCAGCCTTCACCGTGCTCGAGGGCTGGAGCTAGTACAGGTTTGACCTGCAAATCCCAGGGAATCAGAGCTTGAGCCCTCTGCCCTTTCCCACCCACCCTCCAGGGCACCATCTGGGTCCCTTCCCTGGCCCTGGCCAGGGACACTGTTTGGGCCAGAAACACCACCATGGACATGGCAGCTAACAACGCATAACAGCACCTCTCGGTCCCCTTCCAGCACCACTCCTCAAACGGTCCATGCAATCTACCCCTGGGGGGGAAAAGCCAAGAGCAACACACAGATCTGCTGGGTTGGTAGAGAACTCAGCGAGCGACAAATGCCCTCCATGAGCAGAGCAGCTATAAACCTGGTGTCTGTGTAAGGGATCCTGAATGAAGGAAAACAAGCTGGTGATTTCAGCCCCCGGGGTCTCACTTTCACACAAAGCAGCCAAGAGCAAAGCCATACCGATTCCGAAAGGACAACTGGAGTTTCATATTGCAAAAAAACAGGAAGAAAGGAGACCAAAATGCCAGAAAAGCTCAGTGAAGTCTCCAAATGCGTTGGCCGAATTTGGGTGGCTCTTTCGCTGGCGGGGACAGATAACAGGAAGAATGAAAAAAGCAGTTGGGGACCAGCTGGGAATTTGGAGATCACATCTGCATGTGTCCAAGACTATGAGTGCTGGAACAGAGGGATCTAACTGCAGCTTACCTCAGAACAAGAGGTGACCGGGGAACTGCCATGTCCTGCATGGCAAGCCACAGCCACCTCACCAACGCTCCTTCTCAGGAGCTGCTGCCGTTTGTGTCCCCTCCCGGCTGCCAGCTCCAGCAGGACCCAGCCTCAGCACAATGCTGCAAATGCCTGGTCTCCTTTCAGCTGATCCTGAAGTCAGGGCAGTTTCTCATAAGCTAATCTGAATTTCTGTGCGACTATGATCACATTTGCAGCAGAGACAAGATACATCCTGTATCATGACTACTTCTGGGTAATTATGGGGGCTGTGCACGGAGGTGAGTAAAATAAGTCAGGCGAATGGGAATCGCAGCTTACCCCGAGTTTGCACATGTTTCTCGACCTGACCCAGACCAGGAATGCAGACGCATCCATGGCATTCTTTTTTTTTATCAAATTTGGCTGCATTTGTACGTGCTCTTCTCTACATGGAGGGAGCAACACTTTATTACATTTTTAAAATGTGATACAGAGAGAAACTTCCAGCTCAGAGCAGAATAGAGACCATGGGTGCTGGCTAACCTGGTTTCAAAACTGCCCCAGAAAAAGTGGAACATGCCAAAGGGGCTGTGCACAGGCTGGGGGAGGTTGGGTGCACAGCTGGCGGGGTGCACAGCTGGCGGGGTGCACAGCCCAGCTGAGAGACACAAGAGATTTGTCTGGTTCAGCTGAGGTTCGAATCAGTAACCAAACACAATCAAATTCACATAGCAGGGGCATTAATCCTCATATCAAAGGGGAGGAGGAGTCTTTTTTGCCCTATATTTACTAGAATAATACTGGTTATTACCTTTGCAGTAACTTCAGAAGGCCCCTATGCAGAACTCGAGCCCTGTAGCGGTGGATGTTGTCTGAATGACCAATCAGACCTGCCTCGTATCTCACAGGGCTCTTGCCTTCATCCATCATTGACTGTGCAGTGCCTAGCCCTGTTACAAATCACCACGTCTACAGCTCTAACAGCATCCGACAATGTGAAAAACCCTGAAACTGACGAGGAAAACAAGGGGAACAGAAGTAGTAAAGCTACAACCACAAAGAACCTTCTGATCCAGGGCTGTGAACATGACACTGTCCACGCTGCTCTGAAATCTCTCCAGACGCCTCCTCTAATGACTCCAGCCGGACACAGACCGTTCGGGAGCCCAGCTTCCCCTCATGGCAGCCCCGTGGGCACTGAGATTTCCTGACAAACACACACACTGATATAACACTTTAAAAAAAGTTCAAATACCAAAAAAAAGAAGTACTAGGCTGTGACCAACAGGCCCAGGAAACTGACATGTTGGCCAGAAACCTCACCCCATCCCACTCCCCCTTCCTTTCCCTGGCATGGGTCAATACCAGCCCAACTGGCACCTCGGTGACAGAGGAGTAACGCGAGTGTGACAGTTCCAGCGTAGGTGCCTGGAGAGAGACCTGCACACACCTACCAAACGTGAGAGATGGAAGCAGCATGGCCAAGCCATGCCCATCAGCCACCCACCTCCCCAGTCACCACGGCATTCGCACAGGGTTGTGCCAACGTGCCACAGATGGCACCAAGGGGATGCAAGGACAGTGGCAGGTTATCCCTGCTCCGTATGTGAAGCAGAGACTACTACATGAATTGCATTCTCACTCCCAGTGGGCCACCCACAAATAAATCACTTTGCCAACAGCTTCGCCACCAGTGCTCACCCAGGGATCGCTGCTGCTCGCCAGAGTCACACAGTCCACGGGCAGCTCCATCTCCCCAGGGAGCAGCGTGAGAAGCAGCTTCCAGCACACATCTTTCCAAAATTGCCTTGGGGCCAGCCAGAAAATGCAAATGTAGAGGAAAACTTTAGACCAAAACACATACATTTGAGGGTGCTTAGGCTGGGGTTTTAGAGCTCAGCCAGCCTGTGTTAGAGCTGCTAATGTAAAATCTAATTTCATTGCAAAATTATGCCTCCACGTTAGGATTTGCTGCTAACCTGAGTCCTCACCACACTCAAAATCATGTATCTCATTGGGGCCTTGCTTCGCACAGCCCCTGCCCTGTTACGGGACAGCCACAACCCGTGCTCACCGATATTTCCACGTGTCACCAGTCACCCTGCGTGGCTCAAGCAAAACTGGGCTCACACTGCAGGAACACAGGACCTTGGATACAAGATGCACCTGGAAACACCGGAGAGCAGAGTGTGAAGATTGAGAACAAAGAATAAATGGTACAAGTATCCAGGAACGGAGTTAGAGGAGGAAACAGCTCTCGGATAGGAACAGCGATGAAGGGTGGATGAGCCGGGGCCGGCTAGTGTGCAGGTGCTGTCGCCTCCCTGGAGCCCCATACTGGGAAGCATCACCCAGGTGCAGTGGTTGCCCAAGTGAAAACTGGTGAAGCAAGTGATGGGACTGGCAAACATCTCCCACACACCCGTGTGCAGCAGGAGACACCCCGGGAGAGGCAGGTGTTCTTTGCTTCCCGCTGGCAGAAATCAGCAGCAATTCCCTGCAGTCCACAGAGATAAATCAGGGAACTGGGAGCAAGAGAAGCCTCATCATTTGCAAACAACTAGCACCATATTCAGCTGCTATCAAAATAATCCTGAGTTTAGCTTTGGCATTTCTCAGCCGCAGCCCCTTCCTCACACTGCATTGTTTCTAGGCGCCTGGTTGGTCTCACTCTGTCTTTACCCCCCTGAGTATCGCTGGGGAAAGGCAACCAGCTGAACCTGAAACAACCTGGATAACATTTGTTACCGCCAGCCCGAAATATCTCAGATGCCGTGGTGCGTGATACCACCGCACAGACTCATCTGTTCATGCGCCGTCCCACCCAAACAAACTTTGGCTTCACTTTGGAATTGATCTCTGAATGGAGGAGCTCTGCCGTTTCCCTGGGCAGCCGACCCTCCCGCAGGAATTTAACCCTCCCTGGCCCAACCGCTCTTCTCTGACACCGTGGTTTTGCTCAGGTAAGGTGAAACATTTGTGCTCTTCGGTGCGATGCGAGGAGGGGCGGGATGGCTTTTCATCTCACCAGTCCTGGGATGGGAACAGCCTTGACAGCCTGCATCCCCAGCTGGCTCAGCGCCCGGCGGGGGGAGCTGGCTAAACAAACCACGGCTATCAAAATTCTGCTGCTTTAAAAAGGCTCTTCGCTGGCTGCAGTCAAAGCCACGCTATGCCTAACGTCACCGAGTAGCAGAAATAGCAGGCGTGAGTGAAGGGAGGAGAACGAGAGTATTAAGAGCGCACAGATTTCAAACATGCTTGGCTAGGTAGCATGCTCCCTTCCTGCCGCTGCCCTTCCAGATGCGACGGAGCACGGGGATCTCTCGCTGTCTGCCCATGAAGGAGGATTCTCTTTTTTTTTTTTTTTTTTCCAAGTTTCAGCTTTAAAACTACTAGATTCATTTTTATTTTATTTCTTGTAGGAAACTTCATCTGCTGGATTTAAAAGCAAGGTTTGAGCAGAAGGAATTAATTTATGTTTGTAGCTACTGGAATGTGCACGCTACTCCTGTGTGACGATAACGCAGAGGGAAAGGCAGGACTGGCTGAGAAAATTGCTTAGACCGGAAGATGCTTGAATGGCTGCTTGGAAGAACAAGCTCTCTATTGTGCGTGTGCATGTGTGTGAGTGTGTGCGTTTACGTACGAGTGCAGCAATGACAATAACTTTAAAATTATGCAAGGTTTCCCCAGTTGGCTTAATGTTCCTCCTGTAGCAGCAAGGACTTGCCTAGGTGTGGGCTCTGGAGACAGGTGAGGTGTCTGAACTGAGTTACTGCTGTAGGAATTTTATGAATGAAGCAAAAGGCAGGTTGAGCAGAAGAGGAGCAGAGCGGGGAGATGCGGTGTGCAGAGCTCTCTCCAGCAGGAGCTGCCACGCTGGGGAACCGCACAGACGTGCACAGGCACAGCACAGATCTGCTGCAAGTACCCGGAGCACAAAGCAAGGCAGCTGCAAGACAACAGCACCTGGGCCATAGAAACGTGCTCCTGAAAATGAGCTATCACAAATCCAACTGAGCTGGATAGCTGCGTGTGTGACAGCTGCGGGTTTAGCTGGAGCATCCCTTGCAGAGCCATTTGTTTCTGACCAAGTCTGCCAGCAATAGTGTGGCAGAGGAGCAGGCAGAGGTTCCCGAGCATCCACGTCTCCTTCACGCGCGACACTTTTGCTGTCAGCACAGCTTGTACACGAACATCGATAAAATGGGTGATGAGGGAGCAAGTCAGTGCGTGGCTACACATGCCCAAAGCCAAGCAGGAGAGGACCGCACAGCTCGGCAGGGGAGGGAGGAGGCAGATTTGGATTTGTGAGGTCCAAGAAAGACAAGATGCTGGTGAAGCTGCTGGAGACCAGCTCAGGAGTGACATCCAGAAGGAGCACTGAGCACTGCACAATCTCTGCCCCTTGGATGTCTGTACCCAAGGGAATTGGGTGGGAGATGGGCTCTGCATATTGTGGGTTTTTTCTTTTTTATTTTTTTGCACCCCTGTCTCAACTGTTAAGTGAGGAGAAACCTCCCTCCGGACTGGATTGCTCTCTTTTAGATAGAGGCTTTGCATGACATCTCCACAGCACTGATCACCCACAGCGGGTGGTAATGGGAAAAAGAGAAAATGAGGGCAAGTCATGGACAGGATGAACGCTGTCCATCCTCCAGTGCCACCGAGGTCACTGCCATGGTCTTTGACACAAGGGCAGTCAGAGGAGGGGCTGATGCTGTAATCCTGCTGCCAAGGAGCAAGTGGGAGGAAAGAGGCAAAAAGCTGGTGTGGAGGCACAGGGACACTGAACTCACTGGGAGAAGCTGCAAAACAGCAAATTCCCAGGATAAAACAAACCCAACCTGCCCAGCGGAATGAGGCAGAGGTAAGTCTTTGCCTGTGAGCCCTGCAAGGACAAGGCAGTCCAGCCCCCCCTCTCACAGTGTTTTCCAAAGAGACAACCAGAGCTCCACCAAATACATGGTGCCAACGCACTTCTGGGTGCAGTAACCTTTAGGTTGGCACAGGCTTCTAATATACCTTAAAATTTGGGCATTTTAGCTGCTTCTTCAGCATTTCTCACAGGTAGGTTTGATCTCCCTTCGCCTCCACCCAGAGCCACTATAAATTCAAAGCAACACAGCCAGGATTTGTACAGTGCTGGGCTTGAGCTAACCAAAAGCTCCCGCAAACAAAGAGTGAGTGCTTGCTGAACACGCTGCGGAGCAATCTCACACCTCGCTGCATAAGGCTGTTTGGACAGGTTCACAGACAGGTCTGCCTGAAACATATCCGTGCATGGACACATGGAAATCTGTGGGATCACACTTGGCAGACAGCTTGAAAAAAACCTGTGTTTACAGATATATAACACCCACAGTGAAACCTACACCTCGCTCTATAGATAGAAAATGCCTTTTTTCTCCATCACTCAACTACAATTTGAAGCTGCCGGTCAGGACACAGCAGGAGCTTCTCATTCAAGGAAAAGTTACTCTGTGAAAACTGCAGAAGCGCTGGACAGGACTTTGAGCATATCACTTACACAAAACAGACAACAATTTGGCTGCAAGTGGTAAATGCAAAGTTTGGTTTTCCTTTTTTTGGGATCTTTTACTCCTTCAAAGTTGAGTTTAGCAAAGAGGTTTAAGAATCACACTGACAGGTCTGTAAGCAGCCGTTATGAATTTAGGAAGGACGCTTCTTTCCCCCAACCCCAAACTAACTTTAAGGATAGCGTTAAGTGATTCCAATGATCCACACCATGTTATTTGTCTCTTTTCCACAGACACACTAAGAAATGTCACTCCTCTAAACTGTGCTCTTGTAATGACGGCATGAACCTTACGCGTGAGTAACCCCGGGGCAGAAGACCTTTAGTATGTGCAGACAGTGTGTGTACTCAGGGACAGGTAGCTTCTAAATGCTAGTTTGTGTTGCTCTGTCAGATTTCTAACATATTGGTTTCTGGTGTCTTTCCTCTAGCAGAAAATGCAGATCTTCCTTGGATGAGAGACCCCGCTGAGAAATGGTTCACCATCTCCCAGCAGTCACATTTCTCGAAGTGGAAAGAACATATCTTCAGATCCCCGTGGCATGAACAAAGCCTCTGACATTGAAAGGCCGTGAGGATGTCCCTAATGGACGAGCTGGAGAGCCACTTTTCTGCAACGCCCTACATGGTGACAGACACAAGCGAGAGCAGCCTGTTCAGAATCAGACCCAACGTCTCCACCAATGCCACTGGGGCCAGCACACCAGCTGCCAGCTCCATGGAGGACATGATTGCCATCTGCACCATTGGGACAATCCTCTCCCTGATGTGCGTGATTGGGGTGACAGGCAACGTCTACACCTTGCTGGTGATGTGCCACTACTTGCGATCATCTGCCTCCATGTATATTTACATCATCAACCTTGCGCTGGCAGACCTGCTCTACCTTCTTACCATCCCCTTCATCGTTGGGACCTACTTCATTCAGAAATGGTACTTTGGGGACATTGGTTGTCGCATCCTGTTCAGTTTGGACTTCCTCACTATGCATGCCAGCATCTTCACCCTTACCGTCATGAGCACGGAGCGCTACTTTGCTGTGCTGAAGCCCCTGGACACAGTGAAGAGGTCCAAGAGTTACCGAAAGGCCATTGCTGTTGTCATCTGGCTGGTGTCACTGCTGCTTACTCTCCCAATGCTCATCATGATCCAGCTGGTGCAAAGGGACAACAAAAGCATCTGCCTGCCCACCTGGAGCAAGCTGTCCTACAAAGTCTATCTCACCATCCTTTTTGGTACCAGTATTGTGGGCCCAGGGGTAATCATTGGCTACCTTTACATCCGATTAGCAAGGATTTATTGGGTGTCGCAAACAGCATCCTTCAAGCAGACCAAGCGTCTGCCAAATCAAAAGGTGCTCTATTTAATCTTCACCATAGTGCTGGTGTTCTGGGCTTGCTTCTTGCCTTTCTGGATATGGCAGCTCCTCTTCCAGTATTATGAATCCTTCCCTTTATCTCCCAAGGTGATGAAGAACATTAATTACCTGACAACCTGTCTGACCTACAGCAACAGCTGTATCAACCCCTTCCTCTACACCCTGCTCACCAAGAACTACCGGGAGTACCTGAAGAACAGACAGCGGTCCCTTAGCAGCAGCAGTGGGTACTTCCAACGGAGGAATCGATTTCAGAGGATTTCGGGGAGATCCCTGTCCACGAGCAGTCAGCACTGTACAGAGACATATGTTCTTGCTCACGCTCCTTTGGGAAACAGCAGTGCCTGAAGGTAAAATATATGTCCAAGAACGATCAATATTGGCTTCAATGTTGCTTTGATTTAATGTGTACATTGTAAAGGCAAGGCCTTAGCAGATCCATAATGTGCACACGTTTAGTCCAGAGGCTGTGCTGTATGTCTGTTCTCATTTTCTTCAGTGCCACCGATGTGATGCTAGCAACATTCAGCTGAACATCAGTCTAAATAGCCTTTCGCTTTTTATCTTTATATTTTATAGTGTATGTCTCCTCAAGCAGACATCAATAATGAAACCCTACAACAAGGCCATGTTTTTTAATAGTATCAGCTGTCTCCCAGAGTTTAAAATTATGTTATCCCATGAATGGCTGTAGTTTGCTCTTTCATTTCTTTAGCAGTAATGCTGAATTTGTAGTTGTATGAGGACTGGAAACAGTGGAATAAAGACAAAGCAGCTGATGTTGGTGACATGCAATCCAGTCTGAATTTGGGGTAGGACTGGACAATGAGGATGAGGCTTATCCAGGGTGTTTATCCTGGTTTTGGTCGTATTCACATTTATTCTACACTCACACCTATGCACTGGGTTTGACCCTCCATTCACACAGGTGTCTGTACTGACATGACACCATTGTTCGTGTCAGCAAGACAGGCTTCCCATGACAGTGCCACGGTCAGGGAACATTCAGCATCCCTTAATGCACTGACCCCAAACACATGGGCACCCATGTGGGGAGCATCATCTGTCCTGGACAAGTGTACCCGCCCTCTGCCCTCCGAGGAGGAGGAGGAACTGGGAACCTCTGATGCTGTTATTCTCAGAACATCCATTGACAAACCGCAGCATCCAGCCTGAGGGACCAGACCTACGTCACCAATCCCAGAAGGAAAGGACGGGGCGGGGGGGAAGGAGGTGTGATTTCCCATGGGCAAAGCTATGCCATCTGAAGTCCCTAATGCTCTCAATTATGAAAGCACTAGTTCCCTATTAGTGAGATCCCTTGTTCCCTTCACAGGAGATGATTTTGCTTTACTGCTACAAACTGTCTACACCAAGAACACTTTGCCTCTCCTGGCTTTCACTGACAATAAAGCATCTTTAGTACAAATATATCCTCCATGTCTGGCACTTCTCCAACGAGCCTGAAAGTACCTTCTCTGGGGAGCTGCCAACACCCACACAGGAGTCCTCTGCTCGCTTTAGCCCTGTTACCTCATTAGCAAGGATATAACGATGCAATGCCAACACAGTTCTAACCGAGTTACAGAATTAGAAGCAAATTAATGCTTAGGAGTAAGTTCAAAACTGCAGTGTGATACGCCGTTTGGCAGTGAACTCCGTTTGCTTATACAGAAAGTGAAGTTAGGTTTTAACCATCTATTCCCCTTCAAGGCATTTAAATGCTTATTGCTCACGGGGACAGCGACAGCTCTGCTTCCAGCTTCCCTGGGTGATAACGCTTGCAGAAGAAATTGCCTCTTTCATGCATGGGATTAAAGATGTGTGCAGAAGATTGCACATGTCATGAAAGAGGACTCTCCTGCATGCGGGTTTAACATCAAACGGTTGCAGAAACTGCAAGAGCCTCATTTTGTGTCCCCAACGGCCCCCATGCACACCAGCCACAGAGGTCAGGGCGCCTTACCTGCACCCTGCTTGCAGTGCAGGACATCGACCAGTGAGTCCTACTTCAGCATTAGCCCCTTCCTGACTTCAGAGGGGCAGAAATACCGTTATATTTGGCTATTTCCTGCACTGGCAGTACTTGTTAGTTTTCAGAGCCTCCTCAGGCTGGAGGCACACCAGTCAAAGCCCATTAGAGAGACTAAAGCATCAGTCACCCTGCTGGAAGGAAGAGGGAGCCCGTGGATGGGAGGTGAAGAAGTTGGCTATATTCATGGACCCATTTTCCACTTATATAGTCAGGTGTTTATCCTGAGTCAGAATGTAAAATTTTGCCTTCTTTTTTTTTGGAATTTTAACTTCTCCTTGCTCAGAAATAGCCACACAAGCTTAAGACAAGCTCAACAGGAGCAGTTTCCATCATTGTGAAGGAAACAGACCCTGGGCTGCACGGTCTCGTTTGCAGCTTGCACTGTGCTCTCACAGGGGCTTGCGGTGCATTTGTCAAA
The DNA here is from genome assembly GCA_011057875.1 of Pterocles orientalis. Classification (NCBI taxonomy): domain Eukaryota; kingdom Metazoa; phylum Chordata; class Aves; order Pterocliformes; family Pteroclidae; genus Pterocles; species Pterocles orientalis. The sequence continues at coordinate 1,289,073 of WKFP01014390.1, forward strand.
TCAGCACAACAAAGCCAAGGGAAAAGATGCCCACAAGTCAGGGAATGGCTGCAGAGGATGTTTCCATCAATACTGGCTCACCTTTGAACGAGGAGATGTTTCATTCAAGCCGTTCAATTTCCACCCCAGGCTGGGGTTTTTTTGCTCCTTTCACATGCTCGTGTCCATCACTTGGCACAGGCAACAATAAGGAAACATTATTCCAAGTCTACAGGTGAAAACAAGGCTCTGAGAGGTTCACAAAGCAACTCCTGAATACAAACGGGGAAGCCCAAGCAGTCTGTAAGGTCCGAAGAAGGAACTGCCTCCTCCAAGACACTGCTTGGTTAACAACAGCTATAAAATAACTGTTGCACCCTATTTTTTCCTCCTGGTAGCAATGTAACATCAAACTAAAGATCCAAGAGCTGATTTTTACATAACCAAGTTTGAAATCAGTGTGAAAGGGATGTGTGTGTGTACATGTTGGCCGTGTGCTTGCACACCACAGACCATGCCCCTACACCTGCACCCTGCTTGCCAGCTCTTTCTTCTTTGTGGGGTGAGACTAGAAGCTCTTTCATGATCCCGAAGCCCCAAATCCCCTGCTCTCTGGGACACTCGGTGCCCCACAGACTGGATTTCACCAGCTGAACTCCAGGGAGCAGAAGTCAAACCTCCCAATTTTTTACTAATTTCAGCCAGGGAGTGTTTAGCAATGCCTAAAGACTCAAAGAAAGTATAGCTGTAAATACACCATGGCAGGGCGGCCAAAAAGGGCCAGGACAGGGATGCTGGCCCCTGCGGGGCTCCTACCAGCCAGGAAAGGCAGGTGCCCACTCTGGTGGCTGAAGCAGGCAGCAGACTGCAGCTGGGGCCAGACAGTGTTCTCAGTTGGACACTGCCTTTGCCAGAAAAGGATGACGTTTGTGTTTACCCAAACTATTTGCAAATCCACCCAGAAATTTAAGAATCCTTTTGGAAATTAATTTTTTTTCCCTTTCTTTTTCCAAATACTGAATTGTCTCATTTCAGCCTTTAGGAGGCAAAACAACACAATTTCTCACTTCAAGATGAAGTTTCAGTTTGAAAATTAATCAGTTTGCTTACACGTACTTTTAGAAATCTATTTTGTTGGAATCACAGGACTCTTACAAAAAACCCCACAGTTCAAGCAGCAAAGCAGAGAGCAGCTGCATACGTGAAAGGGGGCTGGAAAAGGAGAGGCAGAGCGAAA
>WKFP01014390.1:1296648-1334643 GCA_011057875.1 Pterocles orientalis
TCCAAAGTCTCTGATGGGACTCTGAATTTTGTTTTATTCCAATCAGCAGCACTAGTGGCTTTTGGACTGCAATGAGCAGAGTGAAAAAGCAGACAGCGGTGGGAGAAACACCGCACAGACATCCTAGTGCCAGCGCTGATGTCATGCTGGACAGATATTTGAAAGAATTTAGTGGCTTGGTATCATTTACTCCCAGAAGCAGCAGCTGTCCAAAGCACTTCAGCACAATTCACGCTCAGGAATTCTGGTCTCTACGTGCCCAACAAGCGGAACAAACTTTGGTTTGTATCCCACGCTGCAGGGACAGGATGGGTTGAAGTATCCTGGACTTATGGAGTCCAGCTGCTTTAGGGCAATTTAACGACCGTCATTACTGGCTCAAATGTGAAATGCCCCCTCCCCAGGACGTGATCTGAATTGAGGGGCAGGACTTCGTGGGATAACACCAAGCAGGACCCCCTCATGTCTCTGCTGAGGGTCGGGCTCACTCAGGCTCCCTCCATGCTGTCTCTGCAGGGACGCGGTCCCCTGGCAGCAAGGTGCAGAGCCAGTCTGATCTCACAAGTACAGGACAGGGATACGCTACAGGCTTAGTGGAAAAAAAAAATAAATTAAAAAGCACAAGGAAGTGACACTAGGAGATGCTGTCCCCTTCTTATCTTCCAGATGTCAGAGCCCACCCCAGCAGAACTGAGGACACACTACAGAAACCGGGGATGGAGCCAGGCTCCCCTTGGACAACACAGACCTGACTACATCTGCCCTCACCCTCCTCCAGAGACATGTCCAAACCCCAGCCCGTGCAATGACAGTGCAGCTGGGCAAGAACTATCTGGGCAGAGAGAGCCCCCATGGTCCCGCCACAGGAAGGGCTGGTTTCCAGCAGCAGGACCCTCACCACTGTGGAGAGCCGCAGTGGGGATGCTGGTCACACTGGGTGGGAGCACAGGCACCGCTCTGCACTTGCACAAGTCACTGCCAGTGTTTCTGATGCCAGCAGGATGGCACGCTGCAGAGGCTGGCATTGCTTTTCTCCACCATGAGCTGGTTTTAATTAGCTCCTTCGCCTCAAAGAGAACACACACACTTTCAGGATGAAGTGCGACCACTGACAGGGCTGGGGATACTAGGAGAAAATATCCTGCGGGATAAGGAAGAGCACTCCTACTCCTGTTATTCTACAGCTTTACCAGTCTGCTCTCCATGTTATTCTCAGCAGGTGAAACTCAACCTGTGCTGACAGGGGGCAAAATCTGTCTCTTGCTTCTGCACCATCCAGTAAAAAGAGGATCAAACAACTTACAGCTAATTATTTACCTGACAGACTTCAGCTAATTATTTATCTGACAGACCTTGCATTAAAAATTATCTCTTTTCAGATGCTGAGATAAATATGCACCAAAAAAATATTTGTCATTTTCTCTTCCATGTGTTACCTAACATGGCTTGTTACTTGGCCATCACTGCTGTCTGCACAGAGCTTTCTAGCAAGCGTCACAGGGGTAGGCAAAAAGCAGTCTGTGTACATGGCAGACTGAGAATCAGAAGCTTCCCGGTCTGATCCTAAACCCATTTGGAAGGCAGAGGGACTCTGAATCAGGTCCTGGGTGATTTGGCCAATTTACAGAGGAACACTTGGTTCCGAGTGACAAAGCAGGAGCTGTTGAGAGGAACGAGCTCCCGGTTGCTTTAGCTTTCCTATCAGTGTTGTCTCTTCTGGTGGTCTGGGATGTCTCTCCACATAACCACACCTTTGTTTGCTCACCCACTGCTCCCTCATACAGCAGCCTTCGTATTTTTTTGGTGCATAGTACTTGTTGTCATTTCACATTTTTTTAAAAATTCTGACTCTAGAACAGAAAGAGTAGCACAGTCCAGACTACTTAGGTGCATTGCTAAGAAATCGAGTGTCTTTGTGTTTGAAAAAGAAAAGCAGAGGCTGGTCTGAATTTAAGAATATACAAATAACTTTGAAGGCAATCATTCAAGACCAGAAAGGAGCCAGCTCATCTTCCCCATCGTTAAGACGATGTAGCAAATTAAACCTGGAACAAAGGGCCCTGTACCAAGCCTGCAGTCTGCACGTGACCTGGCTCAGGGTATCCAACAGGCACACACCCTGTACCAGGTTCTCATAGCGTGTGCCACTGGTCTCCTGGTCTTGTGCCACAGGTCAGGAACAGAATTGCTAAAGTTATAATCTGAAAGGGAAACGAGGAAAACCCTGTGGCCAAGACCAAAATCATGAATGAATGTATCCTAGAGGAAGCTTTGGCAGGAAGACAGGGACCCATATTCTGTGGCTGCACCAGCCAAACTCAGACATCTGGTCATCCTAAAGTAATCTTTCCCTCGGTCCACGTATGCAAAGGGCTTGTGAAGCAAGCACTGCTTAGCGTTAATAACTGCAGAGAAGGGAAGAGCTGAAACAGCAGCAGCTACAGCCTGACGCATCAGATGAGTGGAAGAAAGAAGCTGTTGTACAATGTGGCTGTGCCACTACTTCTGATACCGCAGCCATCACAGATATATCAGCTTTGAACACCAGTGGCAGACACACACACACCCCCTAAGCTACTTCAATACAACTAATCGGTGGCATCTGTATTCTTTCATCAAGTATTTATTAAAGATCAGCTTTTCCTTTGCTACTCCCCATTGAAACAGCTCAAATGGTTGCACAGGAGTGAGTAACTTTTGAGACAATCAGAATGTAAAGAGAAATCAGCTGGCTGGATGCAGCATTAACTTCCCTCAAAAAGAAGAAAAATTGTACCTTACGCTGAAGCACTAAAGTCACCAGACACACTTGTCCTTCTCATGATCTTCTATCAATTCACCTGCACTGTGAAACAGAAGTCAACAAACTCATTAAACTACCAGGGTAATGTACTTGCCCCACAACACTTTTTGCACCTCAGTTAATGAGTATGAGGGGAAAAAAAAGAACAGATATGGGAACAGTTCACTGGCACTGCTGTGGAGACAGGGGTCACCTTCATGCTCTGGGCAACTGATGTATTAATGGAGTATTAGAAGTGACAAGTTCCAAGAATTCATGTGATGGAGACAGTCCTCATTTACTGTAATAAGACAGACTGGGAAAGCATCTGTCATGATGCTCTTAACTGGATCCTGAACCCAACTGTCCGTCCTGTGACACAGCTTCTTTGCATCCAGAAGAGATATGTGTGCATCACAGCATGTATAATACAGCTACAATGAGCAAGAGCAGGGTGGCCACAGCCACGTCTCAGGGTGAAGCAAAGATGATAATTTCTCTGTGTATTTCCCTTCTTCCCCTTTCATGATTTACAAAAGATCCAGTTCTAATTTTCTCAGCTTGACTTATTTCAAGCTGGTATTTCTTCAAAGCATGCTCTGGCTTTTGTCGCTCAGTTTGGACAGGACTGGTCAGATGGGATTGCTACTGGTCCTCAGCTGGATGAAACACACTCATAGACCTGGATTTCTGATGAAAATTTTCATGCTTACAAATTGACACATTTGCTTCCTGCAAATGATATCTCTCAGCAGCTTTTTCCAAAGGCATTCCTGCCAGCAAACACATTAGCTCACGTATTTGGGGATTTGACCACAAAGAGGGTCACAAAAAACAGCAGAAGCAAACGCAACATTTAATTTGACAAATATTTACCAAAAAAGGCACCTAGCCTCCATGGCAGCCATCCCACAGTAATTACACTCCTTGCATCCGTGTCTAATTTAGCAAGCCTGAATAAAAGGAAACCATCAGTATTCTTTTGGGGGAACAAAATTTACTTCGAGTAAAATCTAGCTCATGCAACCAGTCACCAAACAGCCTCGCCAAGCTCACAGGCAGAGTTTAAGGACAAATTTTGCCAGCTGCAGGTTACAGAAGTCCATGTTTAATAAGGGTTAACTTGTCGGTACGTCGGTGGCAGCAGCCTGAAGGGAAAGCGTGGCAGGTTTTGAAAGGCACCAGTCTGGAGGAGCTCACAGATTTGTACTTGTCACTGATGATGGTGAGAAACCTCTCAAAGGGTACTCTGAGAAAATTGGTTTATGTAATTATAGAGATTTATGTCTCTCACAGTTCCAGGAGGTTCACTGCTATCCTGGAGCTCTCGGTGCAGAGGAGTCAACAGAAAAAAGATGTAAGGTCATCTTTGGACGGAGACTGTGTGACCATAGCCACGAGGTAAGGTGACCAGCTCCGGTGTTTGGTTAGGTGAGAATAAAGCAACCCCTCTCTTGGAGGAGGCAGCGACTGCGGGAAGAGCCTCACCGCAGCAAATCACCCTGGTGTGGGGACAGAGCCATCTGAGCTACGAACCAGCGACCGCATTTTGGTTTACTTCCATAGGGTGGATAGAAGCAGCTCATTATTGAAGGCACTGGGTTTGCCAAGGCTCCACATTAACGGCGCACATTTCTGCGGTTAGTCTGCAATGACTTTCATGGTCTGAATGCATTAAAGACAGCGTGTTGAGGTCTCATTTAGGGGTAGACTGTCTAGATAAACATCTACAGCTACAAACCGCAGGAGTCCTAGCCACAGCCCTGAATTTCCCCAGTGTTGTACAACATTAAATTCATCATGTAAATAGCACCCCAACTGAGATTTCAATGAATCAAATATATGGAAAATAAATGTCAAAGTCCGTCTATGCTATTTTGTATACACACAGGGCAGAAACAATGAATGCATAGAGATGTAAATCAAAGATTTTCAAAACCAGACCTGCCCTACCAGGATTACAACTGGATGTTGTGCCACCAACTCCCAGTTTTCTATCAAGTCTCAGATGTAGAGTGATTTTCTTTAAATACTCTGGTGCCTGAAATCCCTGGACTGTTGGAAAACATTATCTTTCTTTAAAAAAATATATATATACCACTGAATTTCTAGTCTCTCAGGTTGCACAGATTATCTCATAAACATGACAAAGACAACAAAGAGAAACCCAGGTCTATTTTCTGATACCATCTTGTGATACTGAGCCAGTCCCAGGGCAGGCTTCTGGCTCAGCTCAAGGCTAACGCTGCTGCTCCCAGCACCCACAGATTCACTGCCTGCTCTCAGCCTCTGACTCCACACATAACATCTTGAGAAAGCCTCGTACCAAAGACAAGGGCAGGATAAAAGGAACAAGGTAACGAAAAAAAACAAACTAAAAAGGCCATTTGGACCCTCCTGATGTAACATTTTCCTCCATCAGATGACAAATTTCTGCAGAAATCACCACCAGAACGGACCCAAATCAAACCCTGCAACGGGAGGCTCGCAGACTACAAGGAATTTGAAATGCTGGCTTTCAAATATACACTTATATGTTGATTATAACATATAGCTACATACACTTTGAATTAATAACATTTTGAATTTCACGCCTGAGGTCCAGGCCAGGCCAGGGCAGCACCTTTCCTGGATGGGAAGGTTTGCTCCGGCTGTGGGACTTGCTCCCCGAGGCAGGAGACTGAAAAGGCTTCACGTAAGCACAACGCTGTGGTTTTCTCCAACTGGAAGCGTTCCTTCTGTTATTCTGAACAGTCTGTCCACACTTCATGGCACAAACTGCTTTAGAAATTACAGCCCTGGAATGTAAAACCGGGGCAGGCTGGCTGCTAGCCCTGGCTGCTCCTTGCAGACTCTTTGCCAAAGGGTATCTGGTGTCAGCAATAGAGAGAGGGGGAGAAGCATTAAAAAAAAACCAAACACCTCACTCCAGCAGCCATCCATGCAATCGACCCGGCCTGTCTGCTTTGTGCTGCAAAAAAGGGATGGACAGAGCCCCCATTTCGGACAAGTCCTCCAGCAATTCTCCTGTGATACACGCTCCCCTCACATTTCCACTCCACATCCGGATTTTGCCCCAACACCATACAACTGAGCCTCCTGAAATGGCTTCGAGATCCATCAGCATCAGGGTGGAAAGCATGCAAAGTTATTTTGGGTGAGAAATGCTCTGAGTTGCTGCCACAGGGTAGGCTGAGGGAAGGCTCCCTGGGAGCCAGGCAGGACAATGCCTGGATCGCCAGCGTACCCACGCCAGTGGCAGGAGCAGGCAGGGTTCATGTCAATCCATCCCAAACACGGCCAGTGCATGGGAACGCTGGCAAATGAAGCAGTCTGGTCCAAAGCCTGGCCTCCAGATCTCCCCAGATAAAATAAACAGCTCTGCATCAAGATGATCAGGTTTTTCCTTCCCTCTGCTCACTCCTAACTCACCAGGGGTTAGGAGGGGTAAAGCACATCCACACTGACAGTGTCCAAATGCAGTTATCTACCCCAACCTAAGGAAAAAAAAAAAGCATAGCCCAACTAAACAATGATAAAGGGTTGCATTCCTCAGCCTGTTTTATCAACATACCAGCCAGAAAAGATGTAATAATTACATTGACAGCAGTCCTCAAAGGACATACCTTCTCTATTACTCCCTATGTTTTTAACATTAAACTCTCTACCACCACTTTTAAGGCCAGCAGAGGGTTTACAGGACAAATGCCAACTACATTAAAAAGGTTTCATCACACAAAATTACATCTTAAGCACTAAAGTGAACAAATGAGAAATCGGGTGAAGGAAGATGCCAGAGAGATGAAGCTAATACTGGAACCCTTTATCTCCACAGAAAAATGACCGGGTAGCTGCTGATTTGATGTATAGCAATTAAAGAGTAATTTACACAGTGCCACTTAGTGACAAGTATAATTATATTCTACTCAGGGTACATATCAGATAATAATTGCCTCCAGCTGGGCTGGAGTTTGTAACCCACTAGAAGGGACTGTAATATGACCAAACATGGATTTCAGCCAGAAAGTTCATGGCTGACCAGAAGATCACAGGAGCTGCTCACAGCTGTTTGAAGAAAAGTGCAATACCAGCTTGATCTCCTCTATATCAACAGTTGCACTGATCTATGCACAGATCTATAGCAAAGGTAAGAAGGTACAGAAGAAATTATGAGATTTCTAGGACAGATCGTACAGGAAGTTATTCAATTCACAAGGCTCTGGTGCCTAAAAGATAAAAAATAAATAAATAAAAATTGGCACAGCAGTACCAGACACAGTCAGTAGCCCAGGTTTGGTAGAAAAGGGATGCCACCACCCTCATGGTTGCCCTCCAGAAACCTAAGGAACGTCTACAGTAACTGCCTGGCACACACAGAGCCACCCTCATTCAAGCTTTGTGATGTCTTATCTGGGCTATGGTTGCTCCAAAAGCCACCACTCCCAGGATGCTGCTGGAATTAACTTTTATTAGACCTCATTGAAATAAAGCCCCAGAGCACTGGAACCAGCTCCGCAGCCTGGCCTGTAACACTTCCATGAAGAATGGAAGTCTTGCCTTAAGCTGTGGACAGACTTGAGCTCTCCTGTAGAGCAGAAGTTCTCAGCTACATGCTACCAAAGAGACCTTCAGGGTGGCTGTAGCTCTGAGCGTATCCCCAAACGTTCTCAATAAGGAAGAGGAATTACAAAATGCAATGGTGTTTTTGAGCACGTACTCACTGTTCCTCTCCCCAGACTCCACTGGTCTGTGGACTGCCCTCAGCTGGGAAGCGCAACGTGAAAGCGCATGGGATGAGGGTGGGGGAACAGGAGATATGACTGTGGCAGCATCACCGAAAGCCAAGGGGGAAAGCTGCTGCTTCATTTGGTTTCAGAAAGTTTGGGGACAGTGTGACTAGTGCCCCAACAACACAACTTAAAGCTAAGCAGGACCCAGGCCATACACAGAGCTTTGGGAGTTACGAGAAGTGCCAAGAATGTCTCCAAAGGGAATAAGGCCAAGCCTACCCTTTCCCCCACAACCCACAGCTGATACAGAGACCTCAGTTACCATCAACACAAAACATGCGGTCACATGAATATTCATGGTGAATCCAAAACAAGCGTGAAGTGCTGTGCAGATCCTGCTGGGTACCGGTGGGCTGCAAGGCAACACTGAGATACTGGAGCTCACAGAGGTACCGGAGCCAGCCCAGCTCTGCAACACAGGGCGAGCACATGTTCCTCATGGAGCTACCTGCAGACCTTCAAACTCCTGGCTCAGGCTCACCTCAGCAGATCCTCCCCCCCAGCCTACTTGTCCATAAGCACACTGATGTTAAATTCTTATGATTTGGCGTGTACTTGTACAATTGCCAACTGAGTTGCACTGAGCAGCAAGAAGCACAAAAAATGAAGCAGGACGACAGCACAGGTCATAAAAGATGAGCTCAGTAACATTTTGCATTGCAAACTAAACAGCCTAATGGCTTCTCCTGGATTTTATCAGCCTGCTCAAGGGAACAGCAGTAGTACTAGAGGTAGTTTTGATTAACTACCATGACGTGACTCTAATGCACAAGCGCAGAAATGCATCAGAGTGTGGGGTGTCAGCTCAATGGAACAATCAAAGTCACTTTAAATGAAAGCTCAAGGCAACTTCTCACATTTATCTTCCTTCTCCTCTGATGTAAGGATGAGAGATGGCGCAAATCAAATTTTACCTCTCCCGTTAGTTCCGGTTTCTAACTCTAAGGACTCTCAAACAAATTCATTCAACAGGTGAGATGGCTTAAGAGTTTAGCACACCTACGCATCACTCCCCATGCCCCTACGCCATGGACCACCCTACAGAAGAGCATCAACACAACAGGACCTGGGGCTGAAATTCCTCACCACTGCCCACGTGAGCAGGGTCCCTGTACAGGACAGCCTGGGACTGTCCCATATCTCACCTTGCTGGGCGATAGCTCCAGACAAGTGGCTGGTCTCACTCTGCAGGCAGGACCTTGCTAAGCGCAAGCGGCCAGATCTTCTGTCCCAGCCCCTGGTCCTCCAGGGCAGTGTCACAGCAGCCTTCTGGGTAACTCCATAAGGGTACAGTAGCTACTGGAGCAAGACAGGAAGTTTCACCTGGCACTTAAAGTTTTGCTTGTCCTTGCAAGTAAAGGTCTGCAAAGGTTAGCCTGGGGTGAGGGATTCCTCTGCAATGATGATGATGATTTTAGGAGGAGTCCAATGACTGCTATCATTAGACCAAGACTGGCTTAGCCAGAGTGGATATAATGTCCTATGACCCTTTGTACACTGTTCCCATTGTAAAAATAACTTCATGTGGGATCATACTTCCAGGAAGAAGTCCTGGTAACGTACACAGCTCAGATAGTCCCATCCCTAAGCTCAGTAGCAATGAACATCCTGTTCCTACTTTATACCATCATATATCCTGTCTCTGCTTCCCCAGCCCAGGGGATGCTTTCCCTCAGCCATCTGCTCAAAGCAGGCTAACCAGGCTTCCCGGGAGGACTAACCGGGCTTCCTTGGTCACCTCCGGCTGGTCTTCCCTTCCTCACCTCCCCTGACCCAGCCAGAACAGCCATCCCACAGCCCTCACATCTCCAGCCAAGGCAAACTTTTCATCACACACCATCTCAGGTTTTATCCCAATTCTTACCTGATTTGGCAACACAAGAGCCTAGCACAAGCTCTGGGACAGATATGTTTGCTCTTACAGACATATCCAGACAAAGCACCTTGTTAACGGTGTTAATAATGTACCAAAAGGTGTCCTGGGCACCCTCCAAAAAGCGTTGGTAATTAACGTATTGCATTTCACAAGCTTCACAGAAGGCATTTATAATTAACCTCTTTTTTTTTCCTGCTGTATGATGCAAAATTGACTGTTACTCTAGTAAGAGCCCCAGGAATATGTATTCAGCCACCTCAGCCAAAGCAGGGCAGAAGCCATTCAAAAGACAGTTACAGCAGGAGATGAGCCCTCCATTCTCCTTGAGACACAGGACTGAAGGAAAAAAAACTGCCTCAACTAGCAGGTGCTACGCCGAGAGTAAGCAGCATGTGAAAGTCCCTCCAGCCCACAGTACAACTTGGAAAAGCCTTGAATTGGAAAGGACATACCAAAACAACTAAAAAAAACAATTATCTAGGACTGATTGTGTTTGTAATTGTTTGTTTCCAGGTTTACGGTGAAAGCTTCAAGTTCTTGGTGCTTTAATCTTACTAAAACCTGGACTTGTTCTCCTGTGAGCCTCATCTCACATTTTGGAACACCTAACGAGTTGAGGCAGAAGAGCTGAGTTTGCAGAGCACCATCTCAGAGAATGAGTCAATGGGAAGCACGAGGAGGCAACTGCCGGCGCGTCTGCTGCTGGGGCTGCAAAAAAAAATAGTGCCAGCCCGCAAGTTTTATCTGTCTATAAAGCTTATGCTACCCACTGCGAGCTTTGCAAAGGAATATCCATGACCTGCAGGACACACACAAATCATTTTTCTTTGAGTGGATGTGGCAGTGAAGCTATTCCCACTCTCAGCACAGGGACTCAGGAGGATATGCCAGAGCTGAGATCTGCATTGGGTGAGAAAACACGCCGTACCTTCAGATAAAGTACAAAATAAAAACATATACCAGCAGTGGCTAGGGGCAGCATCAATACGGGCCGAGAGTCATGTAGAGAAACCCCCAGAGCAGATCGATACAGTCCGTCAGTAAAAGCACTAACATTTGAGATCACAAAAATAACCAGCAAACTTAGCAAACATCTCATTACCAGCTACCGGGGATTTTATCTCAACCCTTGTTGCAACTGTATGAAAAAATAATTTTTTTCAGTAATTCTGTTTCTTCTCATTTCTTCAAAATAACATGTTTATTTTCAAAGTAAACTGCACATGGCAGCCACACCAACAGCCCACCACAAACAAGGGCAAAGCTTGATATTGCTCCAGAAAGCGAAGGGGACTGTGCCATGCTCAAGGCTTGCTCTGCCCATTGCTAGTATCTGATGATACTTCACGGTCTTAGGAGTCTATCTGGAGTACAAAAAGGTCCAGCAGCTCCTTGAGTCATACACGTTGTCTTCTTTTACCTCTTATGAAAGACAGCTTTATTCAGAATCAATTTAGGAGTTAAATGAAATATGACTCTGATATTGAGGTTGTTAATCATACAGTTCATAGTGAAAGATACACCACAAGAAATGCAGAAAATCAGAGAGTGAGGAGCCCCTGGCTGTCATGGGACAGGATTTCTTGCCCTGCACCACAGGTTTCCTCTGTCATCTTTGACATGATGCACATTTCTCAAAAGCCTTCCTCTAACTCTGAAAACAACCCATGCTTTGCCATATTCCAGTCGATAGGGGAAAAAAAGGAATCATAGAATCACAGGATGGTTTGGGTTGGAAGGGACCTCAGAGATCATCCAGTGCCACCCCCTGCCATGGGCAGGGACACCTCCCACTAGCCCAAGTTGCCCAAAGCCTCATCCAGCCTGGCCTTGAACCCCTCCAGGGATGGGGCATCCACAGCTTCTCTGGGCAACCTGGGCCACTGCCTCACCCCCCGCACAGGAAAACATTTCTTCCTCAGCTCCCATCTCAATCTCCCCTCTTTCAGCTTAAAACCACTCCCCCTCATCCTGTCCCTCCACCCCCTGATCAAGAGTGAGTCTCCTTCTCTCCTGTAGCCCCGTTTCAGTACTGGAAGGTGCTGTAAGGTCTCCAGAAATCCAGGCACCTGAAAACACCAGCAGCAGCACAAAGAGTAATATAACCCCTGTAAATATTTTCTCAAATGAGAGCCCTGTTACACTCCTGACACTGAAGACGTCTCCACACTCGGAGCAGATGAGCACAACCTGACTGCAGAGGTCTCTGCACGCGCTTGCAGAGCAGAAAAGCTGCCGTGTTTTCCACCCGTCAGAGCAATCCACAGCAGTCAGCGGCATTGGCACAGAAAAGTGAAGCAACTTTTCCAAACTCACTCAACAGGGCAGCAGCAAAGCTGAGATGCAATCCAAAGCGCCAAGTCCCGGTCCAACGCTCCAGGTACCGGAGCCATGTGTTCGACCCAGTGCCAGGGGGCCAGCAGGGACAGCTAGCACAGGACGCACCCTTGCTGGGAAGGGAAGCAGCATCAAGTGGTAAAAGGGTTTAATATTTCATTATCACATCATTCCCTGCAGTTTCTGATATTAAATTAATCCCTGTCTGTCCAGATCAGCTAAGTACATCCTCCAGATAAACTAGGTCAGCAATAGCCTGAATTAAAAAAAAAAAAAAAATAAAAAAATCTGATTGAGTGTTGAAAGTTTCTGCCATGGCTGATTACTCTACAAATTATTCATCCCAGCAGCAGCTCTACATTGTTCAACAGAAACATTCCTACAGTCAGGAAAGCACTTCACCAGCAGCGCTGGGCAAAATAGGCCAAATTCTCCCAAAACAGAGCAGCAGACCCACGCCCTGGCCTGCCGTAAAGCATCCCTCACAGGGCTGCATCCCTGCCGACCCGCCTGCCTTTGCCCTGTTCAGCAAGTGTAAAAGCATTTGCCTTTGAAAATTTGCCCTGCAGTTTTAAAAACAGCTCAGAAATTCCACTGTGGCACATTTTTTTTCACACTACCAAGAGCAGATTGCTGTGACAGTCATTGATAAAGTGACTCAAAGCCTCTGCGGAGCTACAGAAGAAAAATGAAGCAGTAAAACCTCAGCTGCTCTGAAATCTGAAGGAGCTGTTGCAAAGACCCACGTCGAATCACTCACTATATGTAGTTACACGCATTTTAGTTGGTCCCAAAATCTTAAATACTCCCTAATGCACTGATGGCCCAGATTATATTTTAATACATCGACATAAGATAAGAAGATATTTTAGATGGCTAGGTAACTCTCCACTCCCAAATGTGTGTGCCTCTATTCAGAGGACCCTGAAAACACATCCTGAATGTTTAAACATTACCTCTTCTGAATAACACAGACCTGGTGGTCTTAGCACTGTGCAGCTTTTGTTTTAATTAGTAAACTATCCCCCAGGGCTTAAAACCCGCAAGTTTTAAGATAAAAGAAAAGGTGCTCTCAGAGATATGTTGAATTATTATTAGACGGAAGAATTAAAGACACTGGATGGGAGATAAGCCCTTACAGAGACAGAAGCTGTTTTCTAGTTCTAGAAGAAAATAAATGGTGTCATTGGTCTGTCACTGGGCTTTGCTGGTAAGAGACCATGTCTTTTCATGCAAGTTCAAATAACACACAGAAAAACAGCCACAAACTAGTTGGGTTGCCAAAATGCATCAAATGTTAAGCAACCTGTGGTCTTCAGGATGTCGGGGTGAGGCAGACTGTTTGATGAGGCCTTTTTAAGAGAAATTTCAGGGGTTTGCATACCGTTCCTGAAACAGCCATGCTGCTGAAAAAGGAAAAGAGCATTTGGATAACAGCAATCATGACTTGTGGTGCCACTTCACAAAACTCTCTCCAAGATGTCTGTCTTGAAAAGAGTGTAAGCGATGTAAAAATTCAGAGTTGTTATGTCTCAAAAGGCAAAGGCAGCAAATGCAAGGCTACAGCCAGCAAGAAGATGGCTTAGGGAGCTGCTGCCCAGGCCTCTCCTCGTGGGGACAAGGGACATCAGGAGGAAACACAGAAAAAAAAAAAAAGAGAGAGGGAGAAAATTTTGAAAATTGGTGAAGAATACCATCCTGGGATTAAAAATTCAGCATCTCTGAGCTGACAGCTCCTAGGGCAAGGAAGGCAGCGATGTGAGGCTGTGTTGGGGTCAGGACTCGGGGACATGTGGCGCCGAGGAGACGTCCTCACACCGGGGGTCAGACATCACAGAGCGGTGACCCTCAGCTGGTTCTCAAGGCACCCCTTACACCAAAGCAAGCCCTCTACCCTTTGCAGTGCAGAGTTGCAGCACTCCCAGGGTGGCACATGACAGCAAAGCCACCAGCCGAGTGTGACACGTGGTACGCAGGCAGTGCACGTGTGTCACCCCATGTGCAGCGTGACCCCACCAGAGCACAGCGGGCAACACAGATGGGGGAAGGGATCATGACTAAGTTCTCGTCTGAAAGACAACTCAAAGGGAAACAGCAGGATCCAGCTTCAAATAACAGCGGTGAGTCAGCTGTGCTGGGATGTGAGCTGGTGGCTCTGGGGAGCCTCGGTGCTGCTTCACCCCCCAAGCCATCAGCGACGAACTCAGCTGAGAGAACAGGAGTTGGGTTGGTGCTGTGGTGCTGACCTTGGCAAGAATTGTGAAGCAGATGAAGAGCTGAGGGAACAGTTCATGCCTTCACCCGCTATTTCCAGCCCTTACACAGATCCAGAGCAGGAACTTGGTACCCAGCCCACGAGCACATAAGAGGGCGATGCTGTCACTCGGAAGGACTCATGTTACTGTAATTCTTCTGCGTTGAGAAGAGATGGAAAATAAAAGTCCATTTTCCTGAAATGATCCTCACCCTCCATACTCGCACGGTATCCACGGCATGTGGGCACCACACCAGTTCTAACAGTGTCAAGGGTACAGACACTCTGACTTTGAGAGCCTCTCCCTTTGTCTGGAAAATCAATTCCAACTTGACCTGCTGGTAAAAGGCAGCAGGCAGGAACACACCAAGCACCGAGGGGCTGGTGGTTAGGACAGACAGGGAGCCACAGACCTCTTCCAACAGCCTGAATGCAGCAGACCACAGACGCTGCCCCGTCACTTTGCATTTTTACTTCTGTCACACCTGGAATTTCTCAACAAAGCAAGATTAACCCACAGGAGGAAAGCAGCAGACCAGGGGATCCCTCTGCTGGCCTCTGCTGCTTGACTGAACCGTGGTGTGCTCCTCTACACATCTTTTCTGTCTACATAAGCAGGTTTTTCCCTTCAGAAAAACGAGAGATTTCACTGAAAGCAGCAAACAGCGATAGCGTGCAACCGCTTCCCTCTCTCTAGCATGGGTGCTCGGCAACAAGTGTACCAGCTCGTGCTTTATTCCTCAGCTCTGCTTTTACTCCTCATCTCTGACTTTAACACTCCCTGGAACAAGTAAAGCCAGAAAAATATCCTTCCATGTGCGTCCGACTGAGAAGTGGGAGCAGGGATAGCTGACTTGAGAGGTTACCACGCACCGTGGGTTCGGCGCAGGCTCAGACAGACCCGGCGACAGGGCAGATGGCGAGGCTGAGACAGAGCAAGGGTACAAAATGACTTCATGTTCAGAGAGAAGATCAAGATTAAAATGGAGAAAACAGGAGAGAGTCAGAGAAAGAGGCTGAGGACATAGTTAAAAACATGAGGAAGAGGATGTCCTAAGAAGTTCCCATAAAATACAGGTCCCGCGCTGGGTGACCAGTACTCTCAGGGCACCGAAGGGGTTACAGCTCTCCCTGACACCCAGAACAGGGTGCCCTGGAGCTACCCAAACTCTTAACTCTGGGAGTGAGTCATCTGCTAGGAAAAAAAACAACACATGAAGTGGCAGCAAAAAAGTGTGAGAATTCCAGTCAAGTTGACAACTCAGAAGCTGTTTCTCAGGCCCATCCTCTGAGATCACAGAAATAAGCCAGAAAGGGAAAGTTAATCCCTGGCTGTCTCCATCCAGACCCCAGAGATACAGCAAGAACAGAGCTGGTCCCCTACATTTACAGCTGCCTGTTAATTTATATTTACAGCTATCTTTCTAATTCCACTAATCCCAGGAGGACTCTCAAGATCACAGCTAAACTGTATATTAACTTCCCACTGCAGAGCTCCATGCAGGCACGACTCCTGACCGCCAGCCTTAACTAAGTCTCTGGGATATACTAACCTTCCATTTAACCCGCTCCCCCCCCCCCAAAAAAAAAAAAACTACAGGAAAAACCTACCAAACAAACAAAAAACCCTCAGGGTTAATCCCTTTCTTACCGGCTGCTTTGTGATTCATTAAGGCTAGGGTTAAACACTTGCAAGCAAAAAAGGAGTCAACAAAAATCGTATCTACCCAAATAGTTGCAGCTACCCCAGGTCACAGATGCAGTTGGCTGTAGAGGGGACCAGAAGCCAGCTGGTCAGGCTACCTGGTTGGTGCGTGGATGAAGACACCGAACTTAAGCACTTCTGCATCCTCCTGTGGACACTATCCTCTAAAGAAAAAACGAGACCTCCCAGCAGGATTCACTGCTGTGTTTAATTCTCTCCAACATACAGCTTAAGCTTTTTGACACAGGTCTTGCGCTTGCCCACCACACGCTATTTCTTAGCCAGCAGTTACTCCTTTTCCAGCCCAGGCTCTCTGAGGTAGCAAGGTTTCATATTTATTCATAAATGCAAATCATCTTTCCCAGTGTGGAGCAAGCTGAGAGCCCCGTTCCCATGGAAACAATTCAGATGCATTCATATGAATGGGCAATTTTACAAACTGCAGAAAAATTCTTGCCATCGTCACAATTGAGGGCAGACTCAGGGACTCAACAAGCCAAGTTCTTAAACCTCAGTACCAGCCACGGGGAGACAAACAGCCCGCAGCAGTGGCAGACAGATATGATGGAGTCAGGATTTCCACTGCTGCAGCCGCAGTCAGAGCAGTGGGCTACAGCTGATACCGGGTTTTGGACTATTGTAAATGGTGGTGAAATCTTCCCCGACCCAAACTACACTCCCTGACAAAAGGTTCTCCATCACTATGAACGCTTGCACCATGCAATGGGGGAATGGGGCGCTGGTTTCCATTATGGGGTTGCACAACCCACACAAGGGACTGAACAGGAGGATGGACCAGAAGGCAGCGAGGTCTGCCAGTGCTCAAGTCTGCTTCACAGAGACACCGCTGTGCGCAGGGGAAGCCTGTGGATGAGAACCTGGCACTGCTGTTCACCTGTGCTGGGTCCAGAGCTCAGTCCACAAATGAACCCAGGGCTCAAGTCTTTGGCTGGTCTGTAAAGAAATCCAGCCTGAAAGGAGCAAGTACATGTTAATTGGTGCACATCACTGGGTCAACTAGGAGAGTATTTACTGGGGACACCAGGGACAGTTGGCAGTGCTCTCAGTACTGATATCTCATGGTCTTTCAGGAGTGTTAGCTACCAATGTACCAACCAGCTCTGAGACAATGGCTGCATTTAAGGGATCATTTCTAGCATGGTTTCTGCCACCTCAGAGCAAGTGTCCAGCCTGCGCCGGTCCTCCAGCTTGTGAGTCCCCCAGGCCTGCGTTAGACATCCAGAGAGAGGAGCTGGCCTCTCTTCACTGGCTCCAGAGGACCCCAGCTGTCCAGTTTACACGCCAGTCTAGCTTTACATGCTGGATTAGACGGGGTGAATCTCACGCCAGCTCTCAGCAGAGCAGATACTGCTGGTGTCGTGTGGCTGTGAAGAGCAGGAGAGCCACAGACAAGTCCAGAGACAAACTGTTCAGAAATGCACACCAGCTTTCTGCAGCATGACACTGTCCTGCTCTCCTCTGTCACAGACTCTCAAAAGACTCCAAAGCTGAAAAAAAAAGACAATAAAGGCCATCCTTGGCTGAGGCTGCTGAGTACGCAGCCTCTGCTGATGCTTTGGTCCTACGGCTCCAGATACAACTCACTGCAGCTTGCATGGCCACTGTTGTCATGCAGATGTACCTGCCAGCAGGGACAAAATCTCCATGAAAGGGTTTACTAGGCAGATCCAAAGATCATGCCCCATCCCTGGAGGGGTTCAAGGCCAGGCTGGATGAGGCTTTGGGCAACCTGGGCTAGTGGGAGGTGTCCCTGCCCATGGCAGGGGGTGGCACTGGGTGGGCTTTAAGGTCCCTTCCAACCCAAAACATCCTGTGACTCTATGATTCTATCACGTTCCCAGTTCCCAGCTAACCTGATTCAGATCTCTCATACTTTGAAAAGCTTCACAGGAGGCATGGAGAATGGGCTCAGGAGCCTGGCTGCAGGCAGGTTTCAACTCAGTCTGCCAGCTGTTTTCCTTCTTTCATAGATCTGTTTTATTGGGCAGTGGAATGATGAGACAGATACTTCCTTCAGCTGGGATTTCAACAGGAACTCTGCAAACATCGTCTTATAAATCAGAATTTCAAAGCAACAGATTGCCAAGATTATCAGATATGGACAGGACTTGCCAAATAACACAAGCAGTTTTTGGAGACTGGACTGTCCTAAGCAGCAAAGCAAGTTTCAATCCTTCAATAGGAGGGGGGAGGGAAAAAAAAAAAAAAAAAAAAAAAAAAAAAGAAGCCGCCTTTCCTATTAGAGATAAGTCTGTTATTGCAGCTAAGGATCTTTTGACACTCATTTTAAAGCTGCTCTAGAAAACTCTTTTTGCTGTGAAAAGTTTGAACTGGTAGCACTCCAAATTGCACAAAGAGCAGGCTGTGCCTCTGCACGTCCAGCCAGCCCTAACCAACGGGAATCCAAGCTCAGGTTTTGCATGTGGGCTCCTGCACTGTTTGCTCCAATTTACAAACCAGAAATTATTTTGTAAACTACTTTAAATTATGTACAAGTGACAGAACTACTCTAAATTAC
Organism: Pterocles orientalis; assembly: GCA_011057875.1. Classification (NCBI taxonomy): domain Eukaryota; kingdom Metazoa; phylum Chordata; class Aves; order Pterocliformes; family Pteroclidae; genus Pterocles; species Pterocles orientalis. The sequence continues at coordinate 1,314,932 of WKFP01014390.1, forward strand.
ATACAAGTGTCATCAGATTTTAAATTGCTCGTGGATAATTCACTACAACGAAGCAAAATGCATCACAGAAATTTTTGGGCAAAAGTAATTGCTCCCGTGGGTTTACAAACATACTGTAAGTCATGAAAACTACCAGATATGGGGCAAATATGCACTCTGGATTAGTCCCAGCCTCACCCATAGTACTGCACTGGTTGTGGCTGCATCAGTGGAAACTTTTTATATAAACATGGAGAGCAATAAATTCCCAAATACTTTTGACCCGAGAGCCACCCTCAGGACTTGTCACAGATCCCTACGTGCTGTCAGCACCAGGCTGATCTGCAGCCCCCTTACTGGGATGTCAGAGACCACTTGGAAACCATTTGTTTGTACCAAGAAAGTTTTTCTTTCTTGAGATTAAGGTGAAAAACACAGACAGTGGCTGATAGCGAGGCTTGGTGCTCGTCCTCCCTGTGGGGTACGAAGGGCTGCTGGATCTCCTCTCTCCCTGGGGCTCCTAGCCTACACGAGTTCTTTGCCAACATCGACCCATTTTTCCATCTGAATTCTGCACAGCTGCTGTTTGTCACTAGATCAGACCTTAATGCATCAAATCTTCCTAATTTATGGGTGGAAAAATTGGAATTAACTGAAGGCTTTAATATATGATGATAACAGTTATCCAAATGCAATAGCTAATAAACAGCCCTGCAGTGACGGGTTCAGGTGCAGCTCCAGAGGAGTTTGCCAGCTTCTCTTTCTGAATTCGCATTGATTGCTTTTTGCTTATACCCAGAGACTCCTTCAACTTCTCAGCTGCTGAAGGATAACAATTTCCCATCTCCAACACTTCTGAGGCTCTAGAGTTAAGGAAACAGGGTTTGTGGGGCTTTTCCAGGCAAGAAACTGTCACCTACTGCGGAGAAGAGGTGGAAGGAATCCCTGCAGCCACAGGGCTGCTCGAGGACCACAAATCGTGGTTCACGTTTATTTAAAGGAAAAGGGACAAAGACATCACTCAGCTCAACTGGAACTAAAGGAGATGCATTTGTTTATGTCTGTGGCAAATCTAGTCTACACATAAAATCTCTTCAATCCTCCATCAAGCTGCAGGCTAGATTTCTTTAGTACACGCTCGTTGCGCAGAGGGAGGAAATATTCGAGGCCCACTCCCCAGATGAGAGGTCTGGGACTCCTCTCTCGGCTCCTTTGGGACATTAGGTCAGAGGCTGTTTGCGATGGCTGCTCCCCGGGATGTTAAATGCTAAATAGTCTCTAAAGCTGCTGCCAGGTTTCATTTCATGAACCCAGACCTGTCTGCGGCTGACAGCACACACCCTGTACAGCACGTCAGTGTTTCTACAACTGCACGAAGTGTCCAGAGATCCTTCTGTAAATAGCATCCAGCTATTTACTTCTATGTATCCTTCAAAAACTTTGAAGGATTCATAAAGCAGATTTAACCATCCTCTTCCTCCGACTATTTGACTCGTGCAGTGGAAGACACAGTAGTTACTGCCCAGGGCTGTACTGCAGACTTGGTCCGTGCCAGTCACGGCTTTGCTGCAGGTTCAATGGATGATCGTAGCTCAGACAGTCGCACTGATCTACAGTTTATCTAGCCCAAACAGATTATAAGAGTCCAATAAAGTGCATAAAAGCAGTTATTATGAGCATTTATGAAACAATAGAGTCGTGAAGCATCATTGTGTCCAGGCAGGGCTCAGTTAGATGAGATGGTGACAGCGGCTGCCCCAAGAGGATTCATGTTCATGATCAGAGAGGAGAAAGGAAGCCAGCATGTGCCCAGGTGGGAAGCGCAGCGCTGCAGCCTGCAAAGGACGCTTGCGGCAGGGCAAGGGATGAAGCTCTCTCATGCTCCCTTGTAATGATCGGTCAAGATACTCCTCATGCCTACAGATCCTTTGCTATTGAATACAACACATTCGCGCACACAAATGGAAAGTCAAATGCAATGTGGGATCACTGTCTTGCAATGAGCTGCATTGGGAGGTTTCTTCACTGCTTGTTAAAAAGCGTGCAAATAGCCTCTTACTATGATCAAACTCCCTTATTTCCCCTCCAGAGCTCCCTTACCCAGCCTTCGTCTGAAACAAACTCCCACAGTGGCAGGGATAACCCTGGAGCAGGTTGCAGCGGTGGAAATCGCAATGCTACCCCCCTGACCCCCTCCCCAACACCACAGCGAATGGGAGATACGTAGGACCCCTGACCCCAAACAAGCCAAACCAGACAGTGCACGAGAAATTCATGCTGCTTTTGTTTTTCAGAAGCCATTGCATTGTCTCTGAGGGATTTCCAAAAATACTCTGACCTGTTTGTGCAGCCACTTTAGCTCCCAGGTGGGGACAGTCCTTGGGGAACCACTTTTTGTAACTCAGCCTCATAAACAACTCCGTAAAAGAAAAATATTTCAGAAAAACAAACAAGCAAACAAACAATGCAAATGATGAAAGAGCTAACACAATTCAAATCCCAAGAACAGCCTGAGATCTCAGAGGAGGACAATGCAGAGATTAAAGGCTTTCCCATGAAGACAGTTCTTAAAACAGGGGTGATTTATTTCCAAATTGGTTCGCTTGTCCATGATTTTCAGACTACTACTTTGCATGTATTCCACTTGATAGGCCAATTCTTGCTCTCAACCACATCCCTCGGGGAAGTCATAACCCTCTGTCTGCACTTCCCCTGTCTGCTTCCCTGGGAACAGTATCAGCTGCAAATCCAGATTTATGACTTGGCTCAGAGAAGGGAGCTAAAGAAAGCAGACAGGGAAGAACTTGGTCAAACAAGATATAACTGTGATCAGTAGCAGAAGTGCCAAGGGAAACACTGGGAAACGGGGAGGGGGGAAGAGATTCAAATGAGCTCTGCTCAAAAACATAAACTGATGTGTGAGCTTTGGTAGCACTGGGAAGAGAGACAAAGACACATCCAGTGACCCTCTACCCCAGCCCAGTCCAATGGCTCCAAGCACCACGTTGCAATACACCTCTCTAGGAAGAAACAAGACAATGTTGGGCATGTGACCCACGTACAGTCCCTACAGCCCAAAGCAGCGGTTGATCCCTGCGACTCCAGAAGATGTAGGCTTGGGAGGTTTTGTTGCTCTGGGTGTTTTCTGTAAGCCATTCTGTCTGGTCATCCCTTGGTGGGGCTTCCTGTGTTACAGCCAGCCTCCTCCTTCCTTGCTAACCCAAAAAGCTGATGACGGGAAAACCAGCCACCCGCTGCCCTGAAGGACCAACACCAACACCTCTCTACAGCTCAGTAGAGATTGTCTAAATACATACATAGATATATTTTAGAGAACTACACTCTCCCATGAGCTCCACAGCTGAGTCGGGAAATTGCACTGGTGTTTGTTTCCCACTGACATCTTTTTCCCTCTCCTCCATGTAAAAACGAAAAGCACTTCCTACCAGCGCTGTTCCTTCGACACTTCTCTGTGACACCATCATAGAAAGCACTTAATTCTCCTGCCCGCTTTACACACAGCCACGCGCTCTTGCACACAGCACAGGTCCACATCACTGCACCGGAGCAGTTGGTATTTTGCCACCAAGGCACAACCTCAGGCAGACCTAACTGCCCGCTTTCAGAAACCAACTTGCAATGCCAAGAGCCTACAAAGCACTCACCTCCAGTCGGGTGGATGTGCATGACAAACTCACATTTTTGACTGCACAGCACAATGACATATAGCATCTTAAAAATCCATATACTCTTTTTCATTTCTTTCAATATTTTTCCTCTTGAATTTCTGCCTGAAAACATGATATCCCAGGCTGAAGCTCTAATTCTAGACCAGATTAAAAAAAAAAAAAAACAAAAAAAAAAAAAACACAGAAAAACAACACATAAAACATTTGATGTTATAATTGAAGATCTTGGGATGCTGCAGGCTCTGAGCAGCATGTAAAACACTCGCTTGCTTTTTGCTGCAGGCAGATCTCCAGCAACACTGACTTGCTGCTCAAGTCCAAGATCTCTTACTATGTGATTTTTTTTCCCAGCTATATACTAACAGCATCGTACAAAACGTGAGATGGTGCCACACATCCTGACAGGACTGCATGGAATTGCTGCATATGTAAAATGTGGATAATAAGCAAAAACAGTTCAAAGAACAGAAGGCTCAGAGTCAAGTACCAAGAGAGGGAGATTCACATTTTGTATGTATATGTACACACACTTAGAAGTATCTACTTGGCCATGAAAAATAAGTCTGCAATGGAGGATTTCAACTTGTGCAATACATTCTAGTGTCAGAGAAACCAGAGTGCTGGATACACTGCGCAGCAAAGGTAGAGATAACTCATAATATGGAAAAAACCATCACGCAGAAAACCAGAGAGAAAAAAATAAAAATGTTTCCTTACAATTTCAGATTCTGTATTTCGATCAATTTAAGATAGGGTCAAACATCTCTGCTTATCAAAGGATACTTTCTCTAGTAGCTCCTAGAGCTGTCTCTTCTTCCAGTTATCTGTTATTTGGGCCCATTCCTAGGAGACACGCAGGCTCGTGGGCCACGGAGCTCACACAGACCTTCTTAGAAGATTTCTTATTTGTACAACCTAACCCATTGATATCTGGCCTTTGATTTTTTACCTCTTGTGATTAATACTAAACCATGATTTGTCTGCATTATAAAAGCATCAATTATGATAGGCTTAGTGCACTTCCCGATTCTTTTTGAATTAAATGGCTTATAAACTCTGTTCTTCAGCTTTGCCATAGTAGGGTTGATGGATGAGCACTGTAAACGACTAAGAAGGAAACAAGGCACTGCATCTCAGCCACAGCCCTTAGCAGACACAACAGTCCTCCTCATTTGGGTAGAAAGGGCACTAAATGACTTTAATGCCTATGCCTCACTGTCTAACCATCATGAAAGGAGCTAACATACAGCCCACTATTGTTTCATTTAAAGAGGAAAGAAAGAATAAAACTCCAGCCTCAACACCAGCCCACCTTCTCATGCATGCTTATCTCAGTCCAACGTGCCAGTCATCATGATATTCTGGGCTTAGATAGATGCAAAACACATTCACCAAATGTTATATTGAATTTTTTGCTATATCTCACTTTTCTTCTAGCAACCAGCCTTACATGCACACCTGCAATGTGTATTTCCTTCCGCTGCGTACACATTTGGGCAATTTTGAGCAGCTAAGCATCAACGACAGCTGAATGTTTTCCATACCCACATAACGTCCAGCATTCCGAAGGCTTATCAGCTGGTTCTGAGCAACATACAAACAATTCTGATCTCTCAAGGGGGCTGGCTCTGCTGTTTGTGTAAAACTAGACAGTATCTGCAGCATTTGCAAACCTAGGTCAGACAGCAGAAATGTAGGAGTCAGGCTGAAGAACTTCTGAACTTTGACTCTGTTATAGCAGACAACAAATGAGATACTACTTTTTCTGAAAAAACTGCTCACCACAAGTGGTGGCAGTCCCCCAGTGAGGGACCACTACCATCTGGGAACACAGAAGAGTTGCATTTCTGTATAGACTGTACGGCCACTGCCATCCCCAATTATTTCTAAGCAAAGGATTAGGAGGAACTCCAACGAAGCCAAAACCTGCTCATCTCTTACCGCAGATGGTACCACAACTCCCACCTGGACCATTTTGCAGTTCAGAAAACCACCCTGGAAAAGCCATTTAATGACTCAAAAGTGCATATGTGCAGCTGGTGGGAAGCAGCTTTGCAAATCTCTCACTTTCCATCCAACAGCACCTGCCAGGGCACCAGGGAACCCTATGGCGTGGGGAAGGTGCTGCTGGAGTGATTCATCCTGCGCTGATGAAGTAGCAGGTCATCCGTGAGGACTTGGTTACACAGAACCTGCTGAACTCAAGAAAATGGGAAGTTTCTTATAAAGTTGTGCAACGTTTGCTGGGACTCCTTGGCACTAATCAATTTTTACAATAAGGAATGATTCTTCAACCTTTAACTAAATGAAGATATCTCCAAGTGTCTCTAGGGGGTTCCACCCTCGGGCAGAAGATGGCCTTTCAAAAGAAATACAATGAAAAGAAGTCTGAAGCCAGAAGGCACTGCCCCACTTCAGAAATATCAGCCAAGAAACACAACTCGACTATAGTCTGATACCTTCCAGAGTCTGAGACTAACCACAGTCGGGATTTTACTTCCCCCCATTGCAAAACTGGGTGAGATGTGAAGCCCAGTTTCAAACCTCTTAGAGGCTCAGGGCAGAGTAATGTCATCAGCCCTTTCCCAATCTCATTCCACTGATCTCAAGAGTCCACAAAACCAGAGCAGAACACAGCCACAAAACGAGCAAGTCTAAAGACACACATCTCTGAAAACACTAAAAAAAGATCCTACAGCTTCCTGATGATTTTCCCCAGATCCTGTCTCTCTGCGCCTCCTTCTCCATCCCTGGGTCTCACTGTAGGTAAGGGGTTGCAAGCAGCGAAAGGACAGTGTCACACCTGGACCTCTTGCAAGGGCCACATGAGCGATGGGCAGAAGAAACCTCCCACATCTCAAACACAACCACATTGGAAATGGCTCGAGTCAGCACACACGATACTGCCCACTGTCTTCCACAAACCACCAGCCAGGGCCGCTCTCCATAAGGGACAAGGAGACGCCTCAAGTCCCCATGTGGTTTACCCCCACCTTACACCCCAGGGATGCCTCCAAGACGAGAGTGAGCCAGGGGTTGAATAAAGCTGGACATGGGTTGGTGACCTTGGTGGGAGCAGATACACCCATTCCTGCAGTGAAAGCCAACAGCAAGACTTTTTATAAAAACAGGGCACAGGGCCGATCTCTGCTCAGACGCTTGCTGACTGCTTTTAACTGGGCTATTTGCTCGGCTTTTAAATACCTGGGGGCATCCTGTGCTTGGCTGGTAATTTCACAGAGAGACACTTGCTACAGGAGAGTTCAGGCTTGGGAAGCAGGCGAAGTGTTTATGCTGCTGAACGGAGCAATGAGTGAGAGAGAGAAAAAAAGCAACACTTAAAAATGGGTAATCTGAGCAAAGCACATTTACATGCAGAATCCATAGTTCCCTCCAGGGATTCATTAGAGAAGGGAAAGAAATTTGCTTCTGTTTGTTTGGAAAGGCAGATTCATTAATGGCTGTGAAAAAATTCAGAATTGCCAGCATTTCCCCAGGTAACTAAAATATTTTTTGCAGACTGAGTTGGGTCTTAGTTTAAAGGGCAAAGAGCTGATCTTCACAGTTCAAAGCAAGAAAGGATGAGCCAAGATTCAGGCTGGCCCTAATTCTGTTTTGAAAGGGTCCACAGGCCACTCCAGGACATCACCACCACTATTAAAGGCAGCTTGCATCATCTGCAGTTTGTTTGTTTTCTAAGCAGAATAGACTCAAACTGTGATTCTTGGAGTTCAGTCTAGTTTGGGATGTGAATTTCCAAAGATCCTGAATGGCTATAAATTCCTCCAGGAGAGGAACATTTAAGCCAGTTCTCAATTTCCCACATAAGAGGAGATACTAGATTGGATCCACAGCTTAGGGTTCACGTCCCCCAGACCCTTGGGACAATTGTGCCATTTCCCTGCAATTGAACAGCATTTCCCTTGCTGTTTTTATGGGTTGCCATACAGTTCCTTATTCCTGGGAGAAGAGCAGCACAATTTCTCAGCCTCTGATTTCTAGCACTTTCCCTGGGTCTACCTGCTTTGTCTCTGAGGGCAGCACCAAGCTGGTACCTTCTCTCACCAAGGCCCCCCAGCTGCAATGAAGCGATGCTCAGACAGTTCGGGTCCAGTGGATGGGAAAAGATGCAGCAATTCACGAAGGTACCACAACAGACCTTTGGCAGAAAGACAGGCAGCAGCTCCCTGGGAAAACAAATTCTCCTCCCTCGCGTCAAGCTGTATCTTTTAACAATATTCACAAGAGAGAAAAATAAAATCACTCTGCCAGAAAGAGGCGTGACCAGCACAGACATCAGAACACAGGATCTGCTCTCACTCTTTCCCCAGGAGAATAACGAGTGCAAGAATTAGCTGTGAATTCACAGCCCTCACCACCCTTGTTTGGCACTTGGTTAATGAGCTCACTGCTAATTGCCTGCTGCAGATTACACTTGACAGAGGCTAGCAGCGCACCTCACTTCTCCCAAACCCATTTCCTCATCACTTCCCTGTAAGACTCCGTTCTTTCTGACCAAACAACGAGAAGCAAACACTCCCACACGTGCTCTGCTCAGAGCCTCAGCTTGCTGCCTAGGCTTGTTCCCTCTGCACCTCCCACAAGCTGGTATCCAAAAACCTAAAAACTTCCCTTCTCCTATAAGGCTGTCTCAGGGATTTAGAAGCTGTTAGCCATGAAAGGCTTCCTGCTTTTTTTTTTTTTCCCCTGTAATGTTAAAGATTTCCATGCAAAGCCTCCTCACAAGTACCACAGCTAAAGTTCCAGGTGTCGTGCACCACGTACAACAGCAGCCAGGACACCAGCCTGTTCCGGTGCTCACAGAAAAAAATGGCCAAATAACAACACCCAGCACTCACCCCATAGTTATTTTCATCATAGGAGGCCTGGGAAGGACTTATTTGTTAATGTTTGTTGACAATTTGGAAAACATAAATGGGCTATTTAATAAGAAATGCTTCCTTTCCACTGCTTCATCGTTATCAGACGTCTCACTATCGTTAGATCAGCTTGATTCACAGGATCCTAAATCCTAATTAGGGACTCTAGATGCGACTTTTGCACAATATAACCATAAAATTAACGCTAGTCATAAGGATATGAAAGTGTTTTCCATTGGAAAGTGCAGTTCTTTCTGAAATTACATCAAACAAAATTTTCAGAAGGAAAGGGTGTCCTTCTGGTTCCTGAAGTCCCTCAAGTCAGATGAAAAGAAGCATAACTGGAGAATGAGTGCTTAAATAAGCTTTCCTAAAGTCTTACAAATCAGAGCAGCTGAAGTCTCTAAAGGAGACCATAAAAAAGAAATCCATATTTCTCTCTCTGAACCAGAAACTCTTTGCTATTGTTATTTGCATATCGGTGTAGCCCAGGTAGCTCAACTACACCCTATTTAAAACTCCAAAGAACTTGGCTGAGCATTGGTGGCAGTGGAACTGTGCGATTGCAGTTCGCATGGGCAACCCAGGCTGCTCGTTTATTCCGATACACCCATCAAGTTGTTGAGGTCTCCGTATGTTCCAATACAGAAATGCAGCAGTCCAAGATCCAACTAGAGAACCAAAGACAGATGAACCTTGCACATCTGGAACATCTGCAGGTAGGTTCTCTAAATGGGGATGGGTCCCTATTCACAACAGGGCTAGGAAACTTCTGTCAAAAAGGATGTTATTTCCTATCTCCAGGTGTGCATCTGCTCTGTTTCTGTCTGGACCCATTGCTGCACCTGTTGTTGTTACTGTTTTATATCTGTTGGAGGGGTTCAAGGCCAGGCTGGATGAGGCTTTGAGCAGCCTGGGCTAGTGGAAGGTGTCCCTGCCCATGGCAGGGGGGTTGAAATTTGATGATTTTTAAAGGTCCCTTCCAACCCAAACCATTCTGTGATTTTGTGATTCTCATTTTTTCCAGGATACTGTGCCAATAGTTTATTATCTTTGGATTTTGCATGAATTATTCCTCTTACCTATGTGCAGAGTTTTTGCTCCACTGGTTTTGATGATGATCCCCATTTGTTTAAAACCAGTTGCTATTAAATCTCATAAACAATTTTGTTCCTGATCAGAGGAGTTTCCAGCAATACAATTACCTGTGAGAAGCCAATAAAGGCCACAGCTACAGCGCAATAATGAATTTATAAATTAAAGTTTGCTTTGCCCTTGAGTCAGAGCAATTAGCATCACACAACTTTCTTGCAGAGCAGTGAGGCGAGACTTCTCAGAAGCCACTTATTGTCATTGCAATCAATAGCTTACACTTGGGAGTCCACTGTGTACCACAAACAGCAGTTCAGACGAGCTCAAGAAACAGCCATTCCGAGTAATATGATGGCCTTGGTTAACCAGGTTGCTAGGCTCTGGCAGAAGCATCAATTTAACCCCCTCAAAGACCTGTGGGCAAGTCGGGAAATGCTGCACAGCAGAGCTGTACACAAGGACGGCTCAGTGGGCTCAGTGCCGCAGAACAGCCGATATTCCAGTACCTGCCCTGTGCTCACTGCAAACTTCAGGTTCCTCTTTCCACGTATCTCTTAACAAAATTGTCCAAAGTACTGGTGTCACCTCTGGCTTTGACCATCCCCACGCTTCACAATTAGCACAAGAAGTGACAAGACAAGTTACATCGTGGCAGCCTAATTCACGAGAGTTTATACAGAGATCTGACAGCATCCTCCTCTACGTTCACCAACAGCTACCAATAAAGCCACTCCGATCAACTCCCATCCAGTCTGTTACCCTTCATTTCTTTCAGTCAATATATTTTTCTAGCACAAACACATTTATTGTGCTGCTACCCATCTATTTTTCCTACTATGAGGGCAAAGAGGCAAACTGAGTACAACACATCACAGATTGCGAGACACTCAGATTCTCACGAACCAAGGAGGACTTACTGCACCAACAAAAAATGCTGAGCAACAGGAAATGAAATGTATGTTCTGCCTGAATCCCCTTCCAGAATAGGATCATTATTGTCATTGGAGACAGAGTCAAGTCAACACCAGGATCATTTGAGAACAGTGGTTGCACACGCTCAGCCAGAAAACAAGACTAGCAGAGGAAGTCCTCCTGCCACCACCATTATACCTCCAAGGCAAATGCCTGCCAACCCAGCATGGCAAAGAAATTGTCTCTGTGGGAGGCTCCTGCACATCAGTAGGTACCACTGATCCTCAAGCACATGCCTAGGGCTGTGGAGACACAGGCCTGGGGAGGAGAATGAAGCCAGAGAAGTCAAATGAGGACTGCAAAATCTCCTCTGCTCAGAGAGAAGGAAAAAGCCAGAAGAAAGTGGGACACAGACTGCAACAGCAGCAACCCTGAAACTCTCCAAGAGGCAGAGTCTGAACACGGGCAGTTTAAAAAAAAATAAAGATTTGCAAAGGCAGAGCAATTAGAGCTCGAGAAGGAAACATTATTAAAACAAACACTTGAAGATCCGGACAGAAACTAAGATATTAAACTGGGCTTGATTCCTGACTGGATCACAGCTCTCGATGGGAATAAGAGAGCAGAGGACTGGGGAGCACACTGGGGTTTCCTAGCCTGATCGTGTTCAGCCTCATGCTAGGACACTACCGCTAGTATGTGCTGGAATACAGATTCAGCATCAGGATCTTAAGTTAGAGTTGGGGCTGTTTGTAGCACTGGTGACCAGGATAATAGCACTAGACCTAGACATGTTTCCACGGTCCCCAAGGTTACCTTGTCCCAAAAGTGATCAGCCCTCCACCATTTGTTTGTGAAAGGCAATAAAACTGCTGAACAGATGAAACAGTGACCGCAGTGCTCTAACGGAAGCTGCATTCTTTGTTCCCGTCACATTACAAAATTCTATTTATTGCACAAAAAGGCATAAGGGAATCAACTGCTTTAAGAATAGAAATACAACAGTTCCTTCTTTTTTTTTTTCCTTTTTATTTGCTGCTAAACTTCATCACATCATTTTGACACATTCTTTGTTAAGACCAGCACCTTGACCCTGCAAACCAGGAAAAACATAGATTCTTTGTTTCTGTTTTTATGTGCAAAACCCCCAAAAGTCAGATCCTTCCCATTGCAACATGATCCAAAACACACCTCCAACATCCAGCATTATTTCCCAGGCTCAGCGTGACAAAAACAATTATTGCAATGGCTCCACTGATGCTCACAAGCTTCATCCGGTCATTTTACAGTGCAAAAAGTACTGTAGTGAAAACATTTTACCTGTAAAGGTCAACAGGACAGGTGAACAGGGATTTTTTGTGAAAGACCACTCTGTGGGGACCTACAAGCTTCACACTATTACTGGAGCCTGAACAACTCCATGGTGCAAAATATAGTCTTGAAAATGAATAAACTCTGGGAGATGAACAAAGCAGAAAATACAACTTTGAGACCGGAGTGGTGGGTTACCAGAGTGTTGAAGCTTTAATTAGTGGTCTTTTCCTGGCAGAACTGGAGAGAGGGAAAAAAAATAGCTGTAGCACAGCAGTAGCCCAGTCATTTGCAAGTCTGCACTTACGATTACCATACAATAACTAGGAATAATTGCAGAGTTCCCACGTATATTATAACCTTGGGAAACGCTCACCTTGCTGTTACACTTTAAAGCACACTACCTGGAGTACCGTTCTCTGCCAGCATTACTAGCAAAACTGAAAAGCTAGTTTTATCTTCAAGGTTTGACCTTCTTCATCACTAAATATGGTTTCATGTCACGGTAAGAGTCAAGAGTAGTTTCCCCAAAAATGTAGGAAAAGAAGCACTGGTGGAGAATTCACAATTGAGTGACAACGAAGCACAGCTTTAAGTTGGGGGGGTTCCCCCTCAAATGGACAATGCACACAAGCACGTGTATATACCCAGCAGGCATGTATCACAGGGTGGTGTAACGCTTTCAGAATAATTTCCAAGCCTTTTGCTGTAGAATTTGTTCCTGGCTGGAGTTGATGCAAAACACGCCTCACCAGCCTTTTATCAGCTGGAACACTCCAAGGATCGTCAGTGTGAAACAGTCACCAAGAAATATATTCGTAATGACACCCAGCAGCTGTAAACTCTGTCCAAAAGGGTTCTTATCTCCTTTTGAACTCAAAATGACAAAAATGTCTGTCACTACAGTAACAGAGTGATTGGGTCAGAGTCTCCTCTATCAGTTCTCCCTTATGTCACACCCAAATTTTCAGCAATGACCCATCAGGAAGTCCCAAAAGGGTATTGGATCAAGTGGTGGATACTGCCCGCTGAACTAGAAGTCACCTGTGCAGGAGCCCTAAGGCTGAAGGAATAAGGCTAAACTAATAAGTGAGGTATGTACTGAACAAGCAATCCTCCCCTCGGCTTGCATCAAGCTTATTCCCCCTAAGACCAGGACACAGCACAGATATGGAAAGATTTATTAAATAACCTCATGGTCTCTTCAGGATAAGGAAATGTTTCTACCAAATACAGAACCTCTAACACGTCCTTTAAAGATAATCTTCTGTTTGTTTTTTTTTTATCCTTTCCCAGCAATAAATACAGCTCAGGCTTTATAAACAATTAATACAGCTATCCCATTTGATCCTTTGGAGCAAAGCATTTGCTGCAACTTATTTTTGTCTCTAAAAAATTTTGCCTTGTATGCTTCCGAACATCAGGAAGTAGAAAAACAGAAACATTTTGGCTGTGTTGTTTTGACTTCTGAAATAAGGCCATTAGCTTAGTTTTCAAAACGTCTACACATACAGCTTCACATCCACAATAGGCTTTGCAAGGGAGGTTCTTTTGTGTCTTCACAGCGCTATTTATTTTTCAGCCTCTTTTAGTCAAAAGTAAAAAATTCAGCTTTCCATCCACTGTTTTTTATGCCTTAGATTGTTGATAAATGTGGAATGCTGCATTCAAAGATCATTGCACAGCCCTCATTACAAAAATGAGCATTCTGCAAGCAAGTCCATCAAACATGTTCAGTGAAAGAAAAAAAAAAACCAACACAAAGATGAATGTTAAACAAGTTTTTCCACTGAGTTAGTTTCCAACTTCTTCAAATAAAAATGAAATGCTCAATTTTTAAGAAGCGAAGCTTCCGAGCAGGCCACTTGTGAGATAACCTCCCTGCAATAAAGGACAATGACAGGAACTCCAAGGAGCTGGGATTCCATTTCTAGGGTGAGATTAACAAACCACAAGTCTTCAGGGCTTTTAATTCTCATGGAGTCATGGAAAGGAGAAGGAAGAAGGGTACATCTAAGGAAAGCTACTGAGGTCACTTGAGGTTGGGTGGTGGTGGAATTGTGTTTGTTCACTAAGGATACATCCCACTTACATCCAAAAAATCTTCCAGAATTAATAAAGAGAGGTCTATATAAGAACATTCACAGAATGAGGTTGGTCGTGCTCTCAAAACAGCTCCATTTAGGTTGGACTTTTCCAGAGAGCCAAAGGAAGCTTGAAATCTAAATCCAATAGGTGCAAACCTTATTAGCATAAACTCCTTCAAAATAGCCTAGATTTCTTACAACATCATCTATCCGTTTCAGTCTTCAAAGCATGGATGCTTCTAAGGGAGAAAAACTCAGTCTTTTTGTCCCCATTCACAAAGATCCTTGAAATGCTGAAAGGTAAACAACGAGATCAGTCCTGCCTTTTCAGAGCAAATACAAACACTAAGCCAGGCTCCATTTCTCCTGCGTTTGCATGGCAGGAGGATGGCATGCAGCATTTTTCAGCTCTTTCAGGGCTGAAAGCATATTCCTCTATCTAACAAAGTCTAAGAGTTAGCAACAAGCATATATTTTCAGATACTAGGTTTCCCCCCCACCACCACCACTTTTCGCCCACACAAGATTCCCCACATAAGCTGGGTAATTGTTGCCCAAAATGGAAATGCATGCTCTGCAATTATCATTAGAGTTAATTAAAGCCTCCTATGCAGGAGGCAGCTTTGAATTGCTGTTTACTCTCAAGTCTGAACATGCTGCAGGTAATTGAAGGAGAAGCGTCAACCCAATATTGATGATTTTTTTTTTAATTGGCAAGGGTTTGATCATTTGATTTTGGTCAACCCATATTTCTAAAAATAAAAAAAATGTATTTCCTCTGAAGTCCTCACTCTCCCCCTCAGCACACTCCACTAAGTTATTTTCATGTTTTCGTGGCTGTTACTGTACCGACTCTTGGAAGTTATAAGTGAATCAGGTCAGAAAGGAGATGATATACCCCAAAAATTTCACGTATATAAGTGGGAAATTCTGAAATTCTGCATTTCAGACCACTGGTAGCAGGCACCTATGCAAGGTGTACGCACCCCAAGACCTCAGCCAGAATGGGAGGGATGCACAGATTTTGGCGACTCACCTGCACAGAGTTTTACCTGAAAAACTCCAAGGCTGGAATAATTTATCACTACTTTACAGACAGAAAAGATGAAGTGCATCCCAGTTCTCCTGCATCTTCCTGGCTGATGGGCACAGTACGTTCTGTGTCTCCACTGTACACCCAGGATTTCCGCCTCTTCTAAAGGCTGCAGTTCCCAAGTACCAGCCCCTTTTGCTCTCTTTCTGTCTAACCTAGCGGAAGATATACCTGACTGGCAGTCCACATAACATTTCTCTGATAACATTCACCTTATCTTCCCCAAAGATCTTCATAGACATGATTCCCAGCCACGAGTCCCATGTGTGCAGCCAAGTGGACCCCTGCTAAAACTGGGGCCTCATTTGCTGTGTTCCCACTTGGGACAATCAACTGGAGGTAATCAACTTTTGCAAGTCCTGAATATCCTCAGCTTCCATTTAAGTACAGAAGAACAAGATGTGTTCAGTACCTCTAACCATCAGGGTAAAATATCATGGACATGTAAAGAAGAAGGATTTGCCTAAAAGCAGGCAACCAGAATCTCTGTCCCACAATGAGAACTGATGGCTCTGGTCTGTTCCTCAAACCATCCCTCCACCTCTCTTCTGCTGGCCAGCATAGGCGCTCAGGATCCTCTGACCTATGAAAATTGGTGGTCTGATTCACAGGGTGACCCAGCTTGGAGGAGGGAGCCTCAGCCATTTGATTTCTGCTCTGTGTTGAGACTGGTCCTTGCACTGCCTTGGTTCTGTCACCACACGAGCTCATAAAAACAGTCAAAATCGTTGTAAAGACAACACCTCCACAACCTAAGCACCTTAGCCATCGTTCTTAAAAGGCAACAAACTGAAGTACACTCTCAAGTTTTGACTCACAACTTCAAAACCTGCTCTAGTCACACAGGAAAAAAAAAAAATACTTGCAAGCCATCACCTGAGAGCACTTACATAGATCTTCTCTGGGGATTGAGTCTCGGCTTTCTATCTTCAGCTCCTTTCCTCCCATTATCCCCAGACAGCACACTTAAGAGCTCAGCAAAAAAACACTGATTCAGTAGCTCCTCAGGAACACAGGTGTCTCCGAATTAACCCTTCCTCTAATTCATGTTTATGATGCCATACCACCCAGATTATTATGAGATTAAGAGCAGTAACAAAGAGGGGTCTTGGCATGTGCTTAAAATACTCCCTCACCTGGTCCTGAAGATTTCCATGGCAGAGTGCTCACAAAACCCAAGCTCTAGAGTGCTCCCAGAGAGGTGAAGTCCTGCTCTTGTAAGTCCAAGGCAGGTCGGGGTGCTTGGCACAAGGCGGCCTTCAGGGCTGGACCTCCAGAAAGAGCGTCACCAGTGCAAAAACTGGAGGTCAAAACACAGAGCGTCCTGGTCAGAAAGGTCTGACCAAGTCAGTCTGGGCAATTCCAAGCACATGAGTTCCTTGGAGAACTTTGCAGCTCACCCTGCACCAAGCCCTGGCAGTAACCCACCACTTTAGAAACGTACAGCTGAGAGGTAAACACACAAAATTCAGAGGGAAAGCTTTGCATTAACTCTGCTTCAACCATTAAGAGAACAAAAGATTCAGACACTCTCCATGTATCTTATTAATTTCCTCCTCGGTCACAAAGCTAATCTTCCAAGGAGAAGCTACAGGGAGTGACACAAAAATAAATTAATTTGTAAAAAGCACAGATGAAATGT
The DNA here is from genome assembly GCA_011057875.1 of Pterocles orientalis. Taxonomy (NCBI): domain Eukaryota; kingdom Metazoa; phylum Chordata; class Aves; order Pterocliformes; family Pteroclidae; genus Pterocles; species Pterocles orientalis. The sequence continues at coordinate 1,331,617 of WKFP01014390.1, forward strand.
TACCTGGACACCGGAAAGCACTCCTCCAGGAATATCAAACCCCAGATGCTGCTCAAAACCAAATGGCTTTTAATGAATGGCAGACCTTAGGCCAGCAACAGACACTGAGAGAGATTAGTAGAAAACTGCTTAGATCAAAGTCCCCAAACACGGTTTAGTGACCATCACACCTGGGTATGGTCACTGAAACCTGAAGGCTGAATTCCATGTTAAGAGGAATCTATTTTTTTTTCCTGTGTGCCTTTAATCAGAAGAGGAAGAAAAGCTGTTGGAAAAGTGCTCTGACAGGTGCAAGGAAGATAAGCTAGAGGAAGATCACAAAGACAACAGCATTTGGAAAAGAGGAGGCTGGGGATTATCACCACAAATACATATAAGCTCCATTCTTTATAGCAGAGCATGTCATTATTAATAATACTACTTATCCCTCTTACAGCATTTCAAGCTTTCCAAGTGCTATACAAACACTAATCATTGAGCAAAGGCGCCAAAGAATCCCTTCCATATCCTGCTGATTGCACAGACTGAAAGCACAATAGGTACAACATGTACGATGGCAAACACAAGCCCGAACAATCACCCTAGTTAATAATATTACAAAAAAGATTGTGTCCTTGTCATGGTTTAACCCCAGCTGGCAGCTCAGCCCCACACAGCCTCACTCACTCCCTGCTGGTGGGATGGGGAAGAGAACCAGAAGAATAAAACTGAGAAAACTCGTGGGTTGAGATAAAGACGGTTTAATAAGTAAAGCAAACAATACACATGCAAGCATAACAAAATAAGGAATTAATTCACTACATCCCTGTGTTACCAACACTGTTTTCAGCACAAATCCAGAACATAGCCCATAATAGCTGCTGCGAAAAAAGTAACTCTATCCCAGCCAAAACCAGCACAATTCGAAAGGGAAAGACATCAGTGTGCATCCATTAGGAAACTATTCTTACCTAGTGCTGTGGAGGCAGCAGCAGACTTAGAGGGAGCAACAGATGCTGCTGGGAGGAAGATGGAGCACAGAGAGGAAATGGAAACATCTACAGGAGATGAGGACAAAAATGTCCACAAGACGAGACCTGGGAAAGCTTTGCAGAGGTACTGGGGAGCAAAAGGTGAAGGTAGGGCAAAGATTCGATAGCAAAAGTAATGTCATTAAATCAGCCAAAAAGGAAGGTGATGGATCTTAGCAGTTTCACTTTATCAGGAATGGGGGAAAATCAAATAAGTGACTGGCAATCGGAAGGGCTCATCAGGACACAGCCTCGTTCCTTGTCAATAGGAATGAGGAACAAATTACATTAATTTTAGGTAATGATGGGACGCTGTTGCCAAATTTAGTGAACACTGGTTAGAAAGCTCACATGAATTAATCCTAATTCTTGAACACTGAGGCCGTCCGGCAGCACTCTCCACAAAAGTGCTCAACAGAATGCATAAAAAGGCAAAGTCTGTAATTGTACACAGTGATCCTTCACACAGCAACACAGAGAATAATCAGAATTTCCACTGCACAAATGTTAATTACTGCAGCTGCTGAGCATCTCCCAGGAAGAACTGCAGAATCCCACCAGTCTGTTCAGGGTCACCCTGTGGTTTGAAGTACAGGTGCTCTGCATCAGGGTGAGCTCTGCCCTAAGCACCCATCTGAACCAGTGCAATTAAAAATATTTCACCATCTTAAACTATCTTTTCTGCTATGAGGGTGCCATAAAACCCAGCTTTCTGACCTCACCTTTTAGTCAAATATAAATAGAAAAGTAAACCTATTTATTGACAAACATGTATTTCTGATGCAGGAAGGAGAGGGAGAACTGCCGCTCTGTTCCTAAAAGAGAGGCTATAGGCTGCTTGAAAGATGCAGAACAGAAACTCAAGTGCACTTTTCAGGCAAAATACGGCCCATTCACTTCCTTGCCAGGTAATAGCTGTGTTGTCTCCAAGGCAACAGAGGAGGCAGCCCTCGGCAGTGTGTCAAATGAAATTATCTCATTAATGTTTATTTCCTGGTTTACTGTTTCACCAGTTAATACAGAAGATGCTACAACCACCTGAACAAAGATCCTCTCGTCTGTTCTGAATGAGGAAACACGTCAAGCAGCAAAGAAGAGGTCCCAAACTTTTCTTCCCTGCAACTCTGGCACAGCATCTTGGCCCACAGTGACGAGAGATTAACACATTTCCTTCTGCCTTTCTATTGCAGAAAACACAGCTCACCATAAGGCATCAAGATTTTCACACCTATTTAACGATTCTCAGTACTTTTTTTTATTTTTTAAGTACTCACATGATCTGTTTAAGTAGTTTGAGTTGTAAAAACCATCAGAGGTTCAGGTTCTCGATGTGTCCCTATCACAGGGACAACCAAATGGGTAAAACTTAATCAGATTTGTATCTGTGTCTCCTTCTGAAATTTTTGACCATTTTTTCCCCTTTTCTGCTGAACAAACTAAGCAGGATCTTAGCAAGAGGGAGGAGAAAAGAATTGATGGGTGACAGAGACACTTCCTTGGAAACTCTGAAGCCTCACCCCTTGTCGTCTGCCTCCTGTCAGGGTTTCAGCCCCATCCCACGAATGCACATTGCCAAATGCTGATATCTCCAAGATACCATGTTTGAGTTTGTGTTGTCAAAAATCAGGTTTCATTTACTGATGAAGAATCTTCAACTGACATTTTCCTCGTTCCCGTTGCTGTTTGTATGTGAAAGATTTGCCCCAGGGATCCAAGTCCAACACGCACCAGCGTCCCTGGGAACACTCGCATGATCACCAGCAGGACCCGATCATGCTTCAGCTCCTTTTCCCACATTACACTTCAAATGAACAACACATGTCAGAACCAGCTTGTGCTGTGATGGAAAGTCAAAGCAAATATCCCAGGCAGCTGCCTCTCCCATTCACTCTGTAGGAAACCTGGTCAAAGGCTGCCACGTTTTACCAAATAAGTATTTCTTTTTTTTCTCTTTTATCTCCTTTGTTAAGTGTTTGATCATAATTGCTGCCTCCGGTAATTTGTTGGTTGTTGTTTT
>WKFP01014390.1:1339891-1400154 GCA_011057875.1 Pterocles orientalis
TGTAGGAAACCTGGTCAAAGGCTGCCACGTTTTACCAAATAAGTATTTCTTTTTTTTCTCTTTTATCTCCTTTGTTAAGTGTTTGATCATAATTGCTGCCTCCGGTAATTTGTTGGTTGTTGTTTTCGTTCTTAAATGTGATAATATTTCCCAAATCCCTCCTTGTCAGAGAGCTGGCACTTACAGGTTTTGGTATGTCTTCTCTGTAATTGCAGAAATACACTTTCTCCTCCCCAAAAGCTAAACACTTCTTAGCAACAGACAGTAATACCACCAAATTCCTCCAGTACCCTCGGATGTGTTTTGGATGTTTAAAATTCAAGGGAACAGCTGTCAAGTGAGATGATAATTGTGCTGTCAGTGTACCCGATGAGAATTAGTGAAATTACCCTGCAACGCTACATAATTTCTTAAGTAAAAAAAAAATAGGTTTCCTTATCACACAGAAACGGAGAAGATCTGAAATAAAAAATGTTCATCTGAAATCAGTGCTATCTGAAAGATGTAGCAAACCAAATGCATTGCTGGAAGCTACGATAAAAAAGACACGGAAGATGCTGGTCGAGGCCATCATGGCAGCACAGTGGCGTCATTTCCAGACTCCAGCGCACTTGAGAAAGACTCCAGGGAGCAACTGCGCTGTGCAAACCTCCAAAGAGCTTGTGGTATTGAAAGTCCCACCGAAGAGGAGCTGGCTTGTACTGGTATCTTTCTGAATTGCAGGATGGGGAGGAAAGACAGACAGTTTGTCCAAACCAGCAGTGGGTGGGAAACAGCGATTGCCACAAGGGAGGATGGGCTCAGGAAATCCCATACCTCCTGCCTGCTCAGTTTTATGACAAGGAAAGCAACAGCCCATGCTCCTGGTGGCAGGAGCCGCCTTTGCTTCAGGAGCAAAGCCCTCCGGCATGTGCAACCATCTGAACATGGTGCTTCCACCCTGCCTGCTCCAATACATACTGCTCTTAATGACCCTGAAACTTCAGAACGACACTGCAGAGACATCTAGAGAACCTGCACAGCTATTAAACTGAGAGCTGGGTACAGTTAAACTCTTGTTCCCTTCTGTTCTAACCCAAGTTACTTGGTACAAAGTCATCCTGGCCTTTAAGAGGTGACACCGTGTGACACCACAACACAAAAGGAATCCAAACCCCTCACCATCGAAAGCTTCAGGGCTGATCTCTCAACCAACATCTTGGAAAGACACATCCACTTTCAGGAACAATCCCAAAAAGCTGTAGGAGAGACGAGCAGGGAATTACTAGACTTCCACAACAGGGTGGACATGGCACTGAGCCAGGGTGACTGAAATACGATAGGGATCATAGCAGCTCGTTAAAAGATAAACCGCTCAAATAGGCAAACACTTTGCAACACAGTCCAGCTTCAACCGGAAAAAATCAACAGCAATTTTCACATTTAGTAGAAAACCTTAATCAGGCAGAAATGAGAAAAGCATAAAAATTGGGAAATGGTGCATGAAACGGCTGCATTTGTCCTGTGGATTTTCCAACAGCATTTGTACACAGCAGAATGCTCCCGTTGCCCACCCAGGATCAAAGCCTCCCAGGCCCCAGGGCAACTTTCACTCTAATACATTCCTCATTATTTCTCATAGCACAAAGGCAGAAATCAAGCCTTACCTTTCAGTTATTAAACAGTCAATTGTGATTTCTGCTGCATTTCTATTGCTTCCACTGACATTGAAACCACTGACCTGAAGAAAGATTTTCTCTCCGTCACCACTAATCAGGAATGGGACAATAAGCCTAGAGGCTTTGCAAGCTCACATGCTTCCATGTTTTCCCAAGAGTCACGACGTCTCAGGAAAGAACACAAAAAGATTTCATAAATGCTAGACACACGGACTTTAAAATGTAAAGAAACACCACCTTCCATTGACGGACGCACAGACCGCCCGCTGGGACAAGGGGACAAAGTGCAGATTAGAAACAGGAGCCAGGAGGAGAAGCAGCAAAACCAGACAGAAACGTTCATTCTGTCTAAACCTAGATACAAACAAAACACACCTAAATCAGTGTTAAGTGAGAAGAAGCAGCTGGCTTTTCATAAACTCAAGGGGAAAAAGGAATTCTATATCCGAAAAATGTTGGCAGGTGACAGCTAACGTTAGAGCCATGTGCTGGAACGCAGAGTCAGAACAAGGAGTCTCGCTCACTGCCCTCATTTAGTCAAAACTTCCATCCCATTCAGAGAGTTTTGTCCAGCTACACACTCAATAGAAAGAAGGCTACCTGCATTTTTTAGCAAAACTGCCTTTTGCTAGGAAGTTGGATTGAATCTAGTCTTTTGTTTTTTTTTTTTTCCCACAAAGATGCCTGCATTTGGTTGAAAAACTGTGGTTTCTCATTGTGGTTTTTGGAAGAAGTCAACACTTCCTGACAGAGAAAGGTTGAGGAGTGAGAAAAAATAAAGTAAAATATCATCTTCCACCCAGCAATAAAGCAGAAAAACAAAAAGTCTGTAAGTGAGCAGCTAGAAAATGATAATTAGGTATTCCTCTGCATCTTGTGGTTTAATCAACCTAGATGTCATTCTGTCATTCTTGAGAACATTTGAAAAGTGGTGATGAGAAAGAAGCTACTCAAACAGCCTCTTACAGGACAGGGCTCCTTGGCCTGCACCAGCCGCGGTGCTCACAAGCTGTCGGCCACGGACAAGCGTCTCTTTTGCACACTCGGCAGGACGAGCAGGATCGGCCGACGCACTGACTGAAAGCATGGCTGGAGCAATACTGCAAACAGAGGATGCAATGGATGCACAACCCCATCGGGGCACTTGTGGCGTTTCCAGATCACGGGTAGCACACTCTGCTCGGTGCCATCGATGCTGCTCCTGGTTGGGTCAGAGTCACAGTGCTCAAGGGACGCAGACAGAAAAGGGCAGATATCAGAGTCTGTAGCCCCACAGACGGCTCTCCCCAAAGCTTCTCTGGCTGCTGACTCTGCTTCGTTCCCCAGCTCCTCTCTGGAAAGGCAGCTTACTCAGCCCCCCCTCACCCCACCGCATGCAGCGCTCGAGGGCAGTAGCTGCTCTGAAGCTGGTATCTAGCCCGTGGTACTCACTGGCAGCAGAAAAGGGGAACCTATGTCATCCAAGCAGCCAACCAGAAACCTCCTAAGCAAATATTTTAAATTAATTACTAACAAGATCATTTTATTTCTCAAAAATGTTATTCTTTGGTCATTTATCAGGGCAATTTTCCTGGTCGAAGTTTCACGTAACACAGCTATGACGCTCTGTAGAGGCACGGTTTGATGCTATACCATGAATAAGTATTGCATTCACACAGCTGCTCGTGTGTCAGCTCAGTTGTCCGTTGCCAGTATCTTTTGCTGCCTTATGATTTCTTTTTTTTTTCAACAGGTCTTTCCATTCAGTAGAAATTCATTTCAAAGGGTTTTGCAATAATACTTTCCACTTTCAGGTTTTGAAGAATGGAAAATTTTTCATCTTTGCAAGTCTAATCTTTTACCAAAAGCACCTTGTAGACCAAAGACAGAGAAGACAAGCTGACAGACGAATAAAATACAAAGGACAAAGAAAATGGGTCTGTGGGTGTAGCTTATTCACAAATAAAAATTCCTTTAAAGTTTGGGCAGATTAATTATCCTATTGTAGTCATCAACAACATTCCATTCATTATTACAGGCTTTCTGTATAAGACAGCTGCTACAAAAATCTGTAGAAGGAAAGCACACAGCATTAACATGCCCTTTTTATTGCCATTTGCATGGAATTAGAGCCAGGAGGGTAGCGATGCCTACACAAAATAAACATTTGTAACACCAAAAGGTACTTTTTCACCTTTGGAGGTGGTGCACGCCCTGCTATCTCCCCATCAGACCCAGAAGTTCAGGGAAGATGCTGCACGGGGCAGAATCCAGACCCTCACCAGAAAAAAAAAAATAAAATAAAATAAAAATCAGTTTCCAAACATGTTTGGAGCAGCATGTGCTGACGGTGGTCACACACCACCTGGTCTTCACACCAGCAAAAGGAAAACTCTCTACAGCTCTGGATTTTCTCTTTTAAAAAAAATCATCATTCCACTCCAATTTTCCTCTTCCATTATCCTTATTGCTGCTCGCTATATATGTCCCAACAGGTGGCACTACATATCGAAGCTTGCGGTCTTTCATCTACATGACTACCTGGCCAGGGCAAAGCAATCTTTGAAGAATTTATTACTGCTATCCCTTATCAGTGGAAAGCAGGTGCAAGAGAAGCATTCATAATCACAGGGGGACCTTCAATCTGGAAAACTACTGCTTCTCTCACTGCGTAATTGATAACCCTTATGTCTTAGATTTGGTTACTGAAACTACTTGAACACATTTAGGGCATTCCAGCAATATAAAAGCAGAAATCGTATCTATGCGTGTCCATGTGCACATCTGCGGGCATATGTGTGCACACGTATATACATGTATTTCCACTGTATATTTAACGGAGAATTTGATCTGTGGTAACTAGCCCATAAAGTTAAGAAGAAATGTATTTCTGACTGAGGTATGTATGGAACATTAACAGCCCTGCAAGAGTTGCTGGGGCTGAGGACCTATATTCACCAGGACTCCGGAAAAAGCCTCACCCTTAAAGCCACCAGAGACCTCCCACCCCAAAACCTGCTGAGAACAGGCAGGATAAAGCATCAGAGGGCGATAAGCAGAGCTGGCTCTTACAGGGACCTTTCCCAGCGCCCCACAAGATACACAGGCGCTTTGCAGGAACAGCCTCGGGAACTTGGGACAAGATGCTGCCACAGGTTTTCCCAAAGCTCAAAGGCATCTTCTTCCCAACAGCGCTTTGCTAAAGACTCCTGTTCACTGTCTCATCCTGCAGGGACTTCTGGCAGTGCAGAAGTTCCCTACTTATGCAGGAGAAGCTGATGATGTTAAAAATACAAGGCACATCCTCAAGTCTTCACAAGTCCTCGCTGTCAGATGGGTCTTCATTCCCTATCAATAAAACCAAAAGACTTTCTCTTCAAGCCAGTCTTTCTCCTCGCTTTCCCTCCTCCTCTCTGCAAATGTTGAGAGGCAACCACAAGCTGATGCTGGCACCAGTCCTGAGCAAGGAAAAGAGCTACTTAAGTAAATAAATTACTGCCAATATCTTTCTGTAACACATTCTAAAGGTCCTCTCTGTAGGGTATCTTCAAACACACACCCCGTCCTGTTCCACAGAAGCTGGAGTAACAACTGATTTGAACACACACCCAAAAATCAGAGTGGTCTTTCATCGTCCTTTTATGCCTAATTCCTTTTCCATGTAATATACATTTCCCATATTTTGTCCCATTAACTTTTTATTGTGGAGCACAGAGAGAGCATCTGAGCAGCCAAAGCCAGACAAAAAGCATATGGATTATAGTTCAGCATAAGGAATTGCATAACCACAATATGATAAATACCCCTCCTGTTAGTACAAAAGTACTTTTTGATTGGCCAACAGGGCACCTCCAGCACTGAATGGGAGCACAGAGATCTGCACATTGTGGGGTGTTAAGAGGAAGAACCATATGGCAATTAAAGCAGTTGCTGCTGTAGAGCTGCAGAATAAGGGGGGAAGGAAAAACCCCCCACCTTTATGGTTATCCCCCAGTAGCCATACAGTAATCCTGTGCTCTAATTAGCAGACAATTCAACCTCAGTAACGAACAATATAACACTTCAAATACTTTCTTCTTGTACTCCTAGCATGGAGTCTCCAGGGATTGAAGATTAAAGTCATATTTGGAGATAAAGGAAAAAAAAAATTATGCAATGACAAATTGGAGGAGACGCAGAAAAGAGAAGGAAAAGAGACTGAAGCCCTAACCTGACAGGAGAACAAACAAAAATACCTGGCAGAGCTAAGGAGGGGGGTTGAAAAGGAAAATGAAGTGTTTACATGGCAGAGAGGCTTAATGGATTAGATGCTCCTTCTGGGAACGTGAGCTCCAACCTGATTAGACAACGCACCTTACCCACAGCTTCGTTAGAGCCAGAACTGAGCCTTTAGAGGAATAAAGGAAAGCAAAATATTTAACAACAGGAAACCAATAAAGCAACAAACTACAAGAAATCCCCATTTGTTTTCCAGTCCCAGCTGACTTTCTTTCCAGAGTATCTCTGGAGGAAACTCCTCATCCCATTCAAGTCAACAAGAGTCTTCCAATACACACCCCAGGCACTCAGCTCTGTGGGGCCAGATGATCTCTGAAATAAACCTCAGAGCCACCTGTATGGTGGCAAAGCCTCAATGCACAGGCTGGGACTTGATGCATCTGTAAACTACCATCATCGGGGGAATAAAGAAACTTGATTCTGAGAGTAGAAAGGACCAATTTTGCAATGAGAATCTCAGCTGCAAAAAAGTGCTTAAGTTTTGTTGTGGTTTTTTTTAATTACATTGGCAGAAGAGAGCCATGCAACAAAACATTACCACAGGAATGAAAAGAAAAAAAACAGTAAGCATCCTCCACACCCTTATGTTAGTCTAAGAGTGAAAGGTTTAGGAAAATATTACAAAATACATGAAAAAAGGACTCTGAAAAAAGCTCCATTGCAGATTAAGCATCAATGCACAAGAACAAATACACTGACAAGGCCAGAAACTCCAATATTAACCAACTTCATAAAAGTTTCCACTCTCTTCTAAAATAAATAAGCTACTCTGTTCATGGAAGTCCCCAAATTCAAAGCAGTTTGCAGACCACATGAAATCCAAATAACAGAAAGAGATTCATATCAAGTCACCCCCAGACTTCCTTTTTATTATACTTATCTGGCTCCCATCACTCTTATTGCAATATCTGGTGGCACAGGACTATATCTATGCCACCAGAAATATATTTATCAAAAAAAATTATGAGAAACAGAGTGACTTAATCAACATCATACTGTAAACCTCCTAAGAAATATCACTCAAGTTCCACATATTTATTCTTATTCCTACAGAAGATGAAGAAAATAGGAACTTCAAAGCATATCTTGAATGCTAACAAACCTGGGCTACTACGTACCAAAGGCAAATACCCAACTAACAGCTTTTGGTCTCTCTGCTCAGTTCTTCTTGCCCTTCACACCATATTTTGCTGCTACAGGGCTGAAACCAAAGAGAACCACGGACCCAGGAGGAAGAATGATACCTGGGGAGTGGCTTCAAGAGGATCATAGAATCATAAGATGGTTTGGGTTGGAAAGGACCTTAAAGATCATCAAGTTCCAACCCCCCTGAAGAACCACTGAAAGGATGAGAGAGAGGTATGGGTGAGCCACACAGCAGAGCCCTGGGGGAAGCAACAGCTGTAAGAACTGAGCTGAGCTTCTGCATTCTCCCCCCTTAAAACCAGCTGAGCTGGGGATTCAAACATGGCCCATCTTTGGGCCGGGGGGACGTGGTGGTGTTTGCTGATCAGTATCTAAACATAGCAAAAGTAACAATTCTCTATTTTTATTTCAGATCTTCTCACCAATGAGAAACATGTGTTCATCCCCATAGTCTCAACATCTTGCTGTTCTGGTTATTTAATGCACAAAATTGCTTGCAAGACCTAGCTTTGATTTTCCTGTTCATTATTGCAGGGGTCCTCAGAAATGCCAGGCTGCTGCCAGCACTTTGTTTTGTTGTTACAAGAAGAGAAAGCATCGCATCATTTATTCTGGAAGAACAAAAGGCTGTCACAGGCACTTTTTTTGGCCACAATAGCTGCCCAGAAAGCTGTCAGAAGCAACCTTTTGTCTCTTAGTTAATCTGCACCAGGAAACAGGGAAGGGAGGGCAGAGGGATGAAGTTGCTGCTAATAAATAGATGAGCATCCGCCTCTCTGCAGCTGAGAAATGCTTCCCTTCCCCATCACCGAGTGTGCAGCCCAAGGCAGCGTGCTGGTCCCCAGCCTGGCCTGATTAACACCAACTCAGCTCTGCAGGTGCCTCACACTGTGATTAATTGGGCATATGGGGTTGAACTCCTGATGCCCACTTGAGAGGGCATTAGCTGGCATCACCTGTGACGCTCCCGGCTGGGTCTCTAATAGAGCCTCTTCTGTTCTTAACAGCCCAGCTATTAGGAATCAGAAGATGGAGTAATTGTTTAGGATCCAATCAGCAGGAAAATTTCATTAGTTCCATAAATGTAGGCTGTGCTCTTTACAGAGCCCAAGAGGAAAAAAAATTCCCTGGGATTATTTAAGGAATATCTTAATGTTCCTCAGACACCCCTCTGAATGGCCTTTCTGACCAAGGTGAGATTAAGATCATGAACCCCTTCCCAAAAAGGCTTCCCATACACTGACAGCACAGAAATTCAGGGTCATAAATGAAAGGTTTTTACCCAAGAGGCTGCAACAGCACCCTCTGAGCACCGGATTGCTTCTGCACAGGAGCAGAGGAGAGGAAAACAAGGGTTTCACGTGTTGGGTGCCTCCACAGGAACATGACCAGTGGGTAATGCCATGAGGCCACCGGTTTGCAAGCAAGCAGAGAAGCAGCCAGAAGGTCTTGTGTCCTGTAACACCTGTGACTTTGGGTGCAAAGCCTCCGATCAAGGGGCTCCATGCCTCGGTTTCCTTCATTTCTAAAAGTTAAATATAACTTTCTGCATTTAGAAAGTAAATAAAACCATTAAGGCACTTTACAAGGAGATTTGGCACTTTACACTCTTAAGCTTTTTATCACACACAAGCCACTCAAGTAATAATCATGTCTTAAGGGTTTTAATTGTGAAAATTTAAGCCTGTAACAAAAGAAGAAAGGAAGCAAATTTGAATTGTCAGAGTTGCTTTTTCTTTCTGGTTCACTATTCAAAGAACAGTTGGAGGCCCCAGCATCTGAAGTCCTGCGCAGACTGACTAACAAACCAGACTGTCACCCAAAAACATCCAGACCTTGGGAGTCGACTGTATTTTAAAATTAAAAAAAACAAAAATAACAAAAAATTAAGTATAGCAAGGCAAATTCTCTGTGTAGAATAGCTTCTTTGACTTCAAAGCCAGGAAACGAAAATCTGTCTCATTGTTTTGTCCAATTAATGTTTTCATCATTTACTGTCCCCAAACTTAGACCAAGTATTCTCTCCAATAGGTTGTCAAAAACCTTCCCATTTCATCTTGCAATTACTGCTGTATGTTTTAATAACCACCTCTTCTAAGCAAATTGGAGGCCCTGAGCTGTTCATGCCCTGACAGCTTGTGAGTTCCGCATGGAAACAGGACGCATTTTTCTGAGAAACATAACAAAGTTCTTAGCCAGCAGCACCATGGCAATCTGCTACGAGGAACTAACTCCACGCACCAAGCAGTGCTGCACCCCATTGCTAATGGCCAGCTAGGAACCCGGAGCCATTACAAACAGAGACCATCGGCAGCCTGTCAGCAGCGTGAGCAGGAAAAGTAGCAGATGAAGATGATCACGGACCTCTAACTCGGAGTTAAGACCTAGCAGCAAAGCTTGGGGTGCTAGTAGCGTTGTCCTCAATTTGTGTTGCAAAGCAACCATAAGTATCAGGTGGGAAATGGATTCAACTCCTCTCTGACGGGAAAGGGAAGCCAGGCGGGGCAGGGTCCCTGGTCCCACCATGGTTTCACGTATGTGCACGTGTTGTTAACAACATCCATCAGCAACTCAGTTCCTCAAGGACAGATTAAGCCAATAGGATGAATGCCTTCCCACACCGCTAATTGTCCATTTTCAAGCAGGTGTTGCCAGTTTTTGGCCAAGTGGCAACTGCCACGCTGTTCCCTGTCGTTCTGCATGTGGGAAGTTCTGACTAAAGAAGGGGACTGGTGAGAATTCATGTTTTCAGCAGGTTATCAAGTTACTCAGGCATACAGGTGCCAGCATGATTGCAGCACACTGGAATTTTTAGCTCTCCTGCTAAGTTCAGCCCTGGCTGGGTTTTGTGTTACTTTTGAGTTCAAGAGCAGAGTCTTGCCCAAGAAGGGGTCTGACTTAACCAAAAACTTCCCGAATCATCAGAGGCAAAGGGGAAAGCAGAAGGCAGCTCAAAGCTGTGATGGTGGACGCTCTTCCAGTGCAAAGGAGAAATCAGTCAGCCAGTTAAACAACCACCAAACAAAAATCCCATAAAAACCCAACCAAACAAAAAAATCTCATCACACCACCCTTTTCTTCAACTTTTTCTTATTTTTGCTCGTTGACAAAATACTACTGCTTCAGAGTGAAATACTATTATAGTCAAATACTGTCCTGTCAACCAAGGCAAATGTCATCTAGTGATGAAGGTGTGTCCTTACACTGCTTGAGACAGCAAACCATTGGCAGGTAGCACAGCCTGATTACTCAGGTCAGTCTCCCAGGCACCTTTCCAGGTCATACACCTGATGAGGAGTGTGTTATCACCTTTCCAGGTCATACACCTGATGAGGAGTGAGTTATCACCCCCTCTTCAATAGCAGGGACCTGGGTTATGCCGTGCCACTCGCTGGGGACTCACGCACAGGAATGGGGAGCTCAAGGTCCTGCCCAGGGGATGCTGTGTAAAAACAGACGAGAGGGGGAACAAAGAACTCCCTCTGCTCCAGGAATAACTGAAGGTGACTACAGCTCCTCTGGTGGGCTGAGCCAGAGGGACATAAGCAGAGAGCAGCCATCCATGCCGTGCGGTGGGATGCAGTGGGAGCCAACAGAGGAGGCTCCAAGCCCAGCTGAAAGCTGCCGGCAGTGCTGCTATGCAGGGCTGCATCCCACCGCACACGCTATTTGATTAACTGCCTGCTCCCCCAGGCACACCACAGAAAAAGTTTCACCAACAACAGAGGATCTTTCCGAGTCAAAATGAAGAGCACTTAAACTCTACATTAGAGCTAAAGATGCCTTTACCTCACAAAATACAAATACTTTGACACGGGAACAGCAAACAACAGAATAAACACAGGGGTAGGTGGCAGGGGTGGGAACCCCTAGCAAGCACGCATTTATTTATGTTTAGTTTCTGCTGTGGAAAACCCCAGACAAATATAATTTTCCTCACGTTGTTTCACCTGCTTTAAAAATGAGACAGGGAAGCAGCCGAGGGACCTGGCATGCCCATTCCCTTCCCTGCCAGGGCAGCAGTCCTCATGCAAACTCTGGGTCATTCTCTCCAGTTGCATCATGTGTTTATTTTGGGTGCATCGCATCCCTCATCCAGAGTGTTCTGTGTTGGTGATGGACGTTACACCACCAGAGCCAAGGAATAAGCACAAGACAGCCCCCACTCCTGAGCATGCTGCTCAGGGTCAAGGACCAAGCCTTAACACCAAATTGGCGCCCACTGCCTCGAGCCCCTGCTATCCCCTCCCACGGGAGATTTGTTTTGGGGACACCCGAGCCAAGACATCCAAAACAGCACCTGGATGTGAAATAACAATAAATGTGAGTTGTGGCCAGATGTACCTGCAAAAACAACACACTGAAGAGAGCGTGAGTGCACACACGGTTGCTGGAGATGGCTGATGCTGCAAGGGGAACGGCGCAAGCCGGGAGTGCAGACGTGGTTTTGGTACCTGGTGCAGTGGTGACTTCTGCTCAGGCTTCGGCTATGTCATTTCACCACTTTGCTCCCCAAATATAAAATAGAGAAAAAAACCCACTGCCTTCTCACACAGGGAAACTGTCGGGAAAAACGGAACAATTATTATGAGGCTGAATACGACAGAGTTTGGAAGCATGTAATTATTTTTAAAGGGCACATTTTTTGAGGCTGAAATGGGATTTCAGAAATATTAGTGTGGAAAAGAAAAGAGCCCCTGTATGCCACTATTTTAGTCTGTTTCTCAGCTTAGGGTGACGCCAACGTACGTCCTGAAAGCACCCTGGCATGCAGCAGTTTGCCTTTGCTATGGCAGGCTCTGCAAGCACTCCCTTTGGTCACACTCATCTGCTAGCCTTTGTAAACACACATATAAATTGCAATTTTTGTTTGCAAATGGGCTAGCGAAGGATGGAAATACATGCAGATATAACGCATCGCCACATAAACCTTCACGCTGGAAGCGTTAACCCCAAGGCTTTGAGAAACAAGCAGAGAAAAATCAAAAGCTTTGGCCCAAGGGAACGCCCTGCGGCTCAGGTGGTCACTTGCAGACCACAAATAATCGTTGGCACAGTCCAAGGAGAGCAGCCTGCAAAAGCAGCTTCTCCACAGGTCTCTGGCAGAACTGCTGGCGAAGAAGTTGGCAGAGCAGATCCTTGTCTTGCCAAGTCTTAGTCACTGCTGTTAGTCCCCTTCAGCCTCACGAACACAAAGGTCACCCAACCACTATCTCATAAAGAAAGAGCAAAGTGCCAAGTCCAAAGCTGTGACGTATTTAATTTCATTAGGTGGAATGTATTTATCTTGGGGTTTTTGTGGGTTTTGTTGTGAATCAGGACAGAACTGAAACCAAATAAAAATAGAAAAGGTGCATCAAGCCCTGCTTTAAAGTTAATTGACTGAAGGGATCACCTCAAAATGTTGTGCATCAACCTAAAGAAGGGGCCTTTCTATAGAATGAGTCATTTTAATTAAGTACAGTAATATCAATATTCTAATTTGCCTTTTTTCTTTTACCACTAAGAAGTGCCCTTCTATTTAGAAGTAACAGCTGAGCAACAGCCCTCATCTGACCTTGACTATCCAGCACACTGGTGACTACGCAGTGGAGACAGCCTTACAACCAGCAGCAGCTCTGGAAGGCATCAGATGATGACAAATTCAGTCTCATCCAACAGAAGTCACCTTTTACACCTGGTTCATTTACATCTTTCCTAGAATCAAGCATAGCTGATTCCAGTGCCTGCAAAAAAGATTTCCAACACTTGCTGTCTCAGTTTTGAGGCTGGTTTTGCCCATGTGCATGTCTGATGAGGGATGGAAGATCCCATGGAAACCCTCCATCATCCCTCCTAGGGCAGGGAGTAAAGCAGCACACCAAGTAATTGTCCCCTAGACTAGACACACTAGTATCAGGACATCTGGAGAATTTTGGGAAGAGGATGAGAAAAGATTAGTGACAGATAGCAATAGAAGTGATGAACAGACAAGGTCTTCTCGCGTTGAGGCATGTTTTACAGCCTTCTTTTCAGGCTTATCGAATGCAAGAATTCCACTAAGGAACCAGCAGTTTGTTTCAAAGTGCAACTAAGTCATAAACCGGCCCAGCTGCCTTGTGTCAGATGACTTGTGACACTTTGCATTTTTGCACGTTGAAACAAATTCTATTTAACGCGCTCCGTGCTAGCTATTGATCAGGAAAGAAATGGAATGAGAAGCAAAGCAGCGTGCAAGAAACCTCTCATCTTCCAGGAGTTTCCAGCCCCACGAGGGCACATGGGGAGGAAGCCGATGCTGCTGCAGTTAAAAACAGGAGGACATCTGCTGCGGCCGGTCTTCCAGAAATTATATCACTGCGGTTTGTGAGCTGAGAGTCTGAGGAAAAGCTCAATCACACATCACCTCGCTGAGGACTCTGAGCATAAAGTCTCTCCCCTGCTCACATCCTTCTTAATACAGTGCCTGTCCAAAAGTAGACAGAGCATAGAGAGGATCATTCTTATTAAAGGATTGCTGTTACATTAGAGAGAGGTATTGTGCCAAAGCAACACTGAAAGACAGGGAAGCCTTTTAAAAGTAAATAGTAACCCCATTCCCCACCAGCACCCCCAAAATTCAGGGAAAACACAAAGGACCAAAGAACATTTAATTCCTTGAAAGCACTCCACCATACAGCTGCTATAGAGAAAGTGGTTTTTTGTTTCAAAACAGAAGTTTCTAAGACAGATGGACACTTAAAGACACTTTAGATTTTCACAAGAAACAAGATATCCAAACCTGGAAGTGATGCTGATTTTGGATCAGACGTTGTAATTCCACGTCATTGACATCTACTCTTTCCAAATAGCCCTACGTGATTTTTTCTGAGTGCAAGCTCACAGGTCAGCAGACACTAGCAGCACAGCATCAATAGCTGATCTCGACAGGGACAGAGGTAGCAATTAAGGAGTTTAATTGTCTATGCAGAAAAGCAAGGGTTAGCCGGAAAAGTAAAATACATCTCTCGTATATTTTTTTCAACATTATTTTCCTTTCCTGTCCTAATGCCCACTCACTCAGTCTCCATGTGGTGCTTCCCCCAGCAGCTATGTGGGCATCCTGGTGTGATGCTAACGCTACCCCCTTGCCCAGAACAGATAAGGTCTCTTCGCAGCCTGTATTGTAAAGCCAAACAAGAGACATTGGAGATAAGCGGTTCTGAATCGAGTGGGCAGGAAACTATTCAGACAGCAGACCAAAAATATGCCTGAATTCCCAGAGGGCTTTGAATGGTCACAAATCAAAGCAGAGTTGAATTACGTCTTCACCCACAGCAGAAGAGTGACTTTGAGCAAAACCAGAAAACAAACAAAAAACCCCCACACATTTATAGCAAAGCCATTTGGGCAGAAAAACTTCTCAGCTGCTCTTCTAGCGCTTGAGAGCTCTTAAGAGTCTGCCCAAATGCACCAGAGACCCACAGAAATCCCAGAAGCCCCACAGCATGGGAGTGAAAACAACAGCATCAAACTCAACGCAGAAAACTCTTCCACTGCTGGAACCAACGCCCACCAGAAGGAAAGTGATTTAATGCAAATTGGAGAGAACCACCACAACTTTGGGACGGCAAGGAGCTAAACCACAGCTATGGGGCTACAGAAGGAAAAGAGCAAAGGAAGGAGGTGGTTTCTGGCATACCACCAGCCTCTCCCTCCACGTCGGCAGTCTCCACTCACCGAGACGGCGAGACACGGGCAGACTGTGGAATTCCTCCTGGCTGCCCTGCTCCAGGCTAAGCTGCCCAGTTTAAGTAGGTTTTAAGGCCAGGAAGGTGGTGTTTTCATGGCAACACAACTACTAGGCAATAGCAATCTTGCTGTTAAATCCTAGTGAAGTGAAGGCAGATGGAGAGGGTTTCCTCTCCTGTTTGTCAGTAAAACAGTGTCTTATTTCTGATAATATAGGGGCTTTAAGGCAGGTTTGCCTTTCTGCAGAGGAAAGACCCTGTTTCTTCCAGAGTTGAAGACAAACCTGCAGATCAACTGCGCTTTGAGAGGTAGCACAAAGATTAAAGAATAAGATGTTTTTCAGAACAAGAGTTAAAGTAACAGTTACTCATTTGCCAACTCCAGCAATCACATTCCTTCCTACCTGTTAGTTTCCTTCTCCCAACCCCATGCTCATTCCTTCCAGCCACATCCTTCCCTTTTCCCATCATTGAAGTCAATGTTATTAACACAAAAGGCTAATGCAGGGCACATTTTAAGCCCAAACTCCTGAAAACAGAGCCCCTGCCTTAGTTCCAGTGTTGATGATGATGATGATGATGATGATGATGATGGTGAGTCTACCCTGCACAGCAAATAGTCCAGTGTAGGGCATGGGAATTTCAAGGCTCCCAATCAACCCTATGAATAACATCCGGTGAGAGCATTAATTCTAAGTTTAGATACAAGGAGACTGCGCTCTGCTTATATAACACACGTGGCCATAAAGAAAAGTGGCAATACTTAGGGGTAATAAAACTCACTCGCTATTTGAAAACAGCTGCACAAACCACTATTTGAACTATTTCTTTAAAGTATTTTTCCTTCTATGGTAATAATTTTGCCTCTGATGGTGATGGCTGTCTTCTAGACTACTGCATTTCAAGGCTTTGCGAGATGAAAGAGGCACCAGCCCTTCTCCCTCACCCACTGCACCAGCCAGAGCCCTACACGTGCATGTAACAGATCCGGGTACAAAAGTGCTGGCTTTCCCCCCAGGCACCAGAGGAGACTTCAGTGGGCACAAGCCCTATGGGAAAGGGCCCAGAGAGATGTCAGAATTGCCAGCAGTTTTGGGGAAAACTCAGCATCCTGTGACATGGGTTGAGTGGGAGACAAGCAGAGGCAATACGGGGCGACCTTAAAATGCCCAGATTAGAGGATCCCAAAAATTCATAGTATTGAGCTCAACTCAGCCAAGGAGTCCATCCTCCCATAGAAACATGGCAGCCTGTTTCACTAATTTGTACCACGTCTAGTCTCCAGCATGCTTGCAAACACACATCACTTTTCAGGAAGGCCAACCTTGACGTTCAGCAAACCATTTCAGTGATGGCAGTGCCCTCCCAAGCTCCCCGCACAGCCTCATCTCCCCCTCTTCCCCAGCTAAAGATTTTTATCGTCACCCCATTTCTCCTGAGTTAACAATGACACTCAGTGGCCAGGAGGATTCCCTGCAGTCTACACTCATGCTACAGCATCCACCAGTTAACATTCATTGTATGTTACACACAGCAAATGTCTTCCTGAAATGAGTTTCAGGATCCTAAGACAGGGCTCAAATTATACAGAGAGATGACGGAAGGAAAGGCTTAAGAAAAAGGTGAAAGAAAACCATAATCTTTTTTCCAATTTGTGCAGCGACCTGCAAAATATTTTCCATCAATCCATATCCAGGCTATAAAAACAGCAGACCAGAGGAAGCAAAGGCAGCTCTAGATCCAATTATGAAACAGGCATATTCAGAGAACACATAGTCAAAGCAAATCACACAGCTAACACACAAATCCAAACCACAAGCTGAAGAGTTAGGTGTTTATAATGTAAAACTTCTGTTCTGTTGTCCTCTCCCACCTCTAAGGATGGATGCAAAACAACTGCATGAAGTACAGCTTGAAAGCTTGCCTCTGGAGCTTTGTCCTGTTGCTTTCTTGACACAACAGAATTTTTATCTGCATTTCAGTTCCGATAAGTCAGAGAATGACGGATAACCGAAAGAGGATCAAAAGAAAACGCCATTGTGCTTGGACAAATAAGTGATGAATAATTTCAGACCATACTCAAACAGCATTTAATCAGAAGGTTTGAAGATTGCTGTACGTCTCCCAGCAATACAAATCACACTGGTATGATGCCTTTCAGTTTTGACCTAGACACAATACTATACTACTCTTTTGATGAATTAAACATTTGATTTACAGCATTCCTGTGCTGAAAGAAAAACAAGTAATTAGATATCACACTTCAGCCATTGTAACACTAGATATTGCCTAGAATCTGCTTCTCACAGTAATTCTCCTCTTCCCCAGAGTGCCGTGCTTGTTATTTTTCAGGAAACAGTTTGACTATCTTTTTTCAATATATCAATTCTGGACTGTATCTTAGGCAGATGCACAAAAAGCAAGAATTATTCCTTCAAATTATTTTACATTGTAAAGGACATGTAATTTTAAGTGTGTGCATATGCTGACAAAATCTTAAACCGTGTATTTCACTCCTTGTAACAATAACAATTCTGCTCATTGAAGTTTGCACACTTCTCTTTGATCTAGAATATTAATGCACCACAAAGGAAAAGGGTTTCCATCCTATTTATTTGCAAAGGGAATTAATTTAAGTGTTACACAGGGTTTTGTGTTTTCTCTTATCTTTGTGGCATAACTGCATTTTCCATCATTCCAGTGAGAGCATCAGTAAGTTATACCTTGTTATTAAATATTATCGCAGCTGCCAAGTCAAGCACTCAAAAGGCAGGAAAAGCAAAAATTCAAGTTTGGCTGCCAGCATGTATACATTATGATAACTTTGTAAGAAGATCTGCCTTTGAGGGCTCTGAATTTTTTATGCTCAGAACTGCACCCACTCAGCATAGTCTAGGCACCTTGAACCTAGGAACATCGGCAAGTGAGACACCAGAATATCACACAGAGTACTCAAAATAAGGAACATATGACTGAAAACCATTTGGGAACGCCACCATTTAAGCAACTTCCCCAGCATCACATCCGAAGTCAATATAATTTGGAGGGGAACTGACCCAGCAGAGATACTCCTGGCAATGAAGCACCCTCATGTCACCACGCAGGGACATCCCATGGGCCAACTAGCCCACGGTAAGAGCTACAAAGCACTCAAATACACTTAAGGACAAAATTTTGGAGGCATTGATGGCTGAGGTTGAAGAAGTCTCATCTAGGTCTCACATACTCAGAATAAACTAGCACAGTTCAGCACTGACAGCAGATTGCACGTCCCCACAGCCATTGAGCCTTTCTTGGAGCAAAAGGCATTTTATAATTAGCTCCATCTCTCTGAATGAAGAGCAGCCTAGAAAACAGCACCCTTAACCCTCACCCTTCCTCCCTGCTTACCGTTTTAACAATGGAAAAGTAAACTAAATATTCCAGTGTGAAGAAGCATGAGAGAAGCAGGGGACTCTACCTCCCTTAAAATATTAATCAGATTCACTGACATAAAGAACATTTCTGATTATTAAACAGGCATTTAAATTACAACTTGGAATGACTCCAGCTGCCAGAATAACAGAACTCAATTTTGCAAAGCTCCAACACATTCACATAAATCCCTGCCAGATTAACGAGCTAGGAAAGCCAGCAAAGTGACCCAAGGTGTGACTTTGGCCCACAGTACGCAGCTCCCCCGGTAAGACTCGTGCAGGATTTATAACAGTCAGGAATTAAGCTTAGGAAGGAACCCGGCTTGTACCAAAGATTCACCGATGGAAATGCACCGCACGTAAACCTCCTGCCTCAGTTATATCAGACATATTAGTCAAGCAGATCACTTTATTTACAGGGCAAGTGCTGAGCATTTAACTGCATAGCCAGAGCACGCTATCCAGGTAATTGCAGGCTAAATGCCAACTAATTCATTTCTTCTTTTTCCCCCATCCTCAAGCCTACAGCTGCTACCAAACAGTGATCACACACTGACTTTATTCAAACACCCTACAATAAATACACAGTTAACCAAGGAGTCTATTTAGCAGATAACAGCTGCTATTAATATTAATGGCAACTACATGTGCATATTGCTGGGAAAATTAACGGCACGGTGTTTACTTACCAAGACCTAGGAGGCTGTTGGATAGCAATGAAGGTCAGACAGAGGTCAAACTTGTTACTCAGGCCTTACTTAGCTTAGATCACCCAGCAAACAGCTGGCTCAAGCTTAGAAGGCTCTTACACAGGTATCCCACAAGACTTCTTTCAAAAACAGAAAGTCAAATATATCCACAATAGCAAGAAGTTCTCACAGAGCTGAAGCACTGCAGCCTGCACCCGAAGACTGCCAGGGCAGGTACCTCCACCATGGCTTGCAATAATTGTGCCCAGCTGATGACAGACCCATAGTGCCAGATCTCAGGTGTTCTACAGCTTGGCCAGGTGATTACAACCAAAGAAGAGTTGCTTTCTGAACAAAAGAAGCAGAAACACTCCTGAATCTCCCAATCTCTTCCCCTACCAGCTCTGATGCACAACAGAACTTTCATCCAAAGCCCAGGCACCCCACGGAGCCACCCAACCAGGACGTGAGTAGAAATTCTCTCCCTTCCCACCCCATTTTTCAGGGGCCCAATTTATTTCCTGAAAATATAGCAATTTATCCCCCTCCTTTCTGAATTCTGTTTGAAAATTGTACCTTGGGATCTCGCATCACATCCAAGTGAAAATAAAGGAGAAGTAGAAAACAAAGAGATTATCAAAATAGGAACTCCAGGGGCTGAAGAGGTAAGCAAGGCATACTGTGTAACGGCATAATAAAAAGAATTTATTCCTAGTGTCCTACCTCTAGAAATCAAAGCACTTCAGAACAGTGATAAACATTATAATCTGTTTACAGCAGAGAGACTGAGGAACAGCGAAGAATTTAACCAAAATCCAGCAAACCAGTAACAGCATCAGGAACTGCACCAATCTCCCTGTGGCTGCTTTAGTGCTCCAGACCCAACCCTGCGTCATCCAAGGACATCAAATAACTGACAGGTGACTAGGAAAATGAAACATGGGGAATGAAGAGGAATAAAAGAGAGATTTGTATTGTTCAGTTACCCTGCACGACATTCAGTTCTGCTACCTTTAAATAACTGCGGTACATACATCTTCATCAGATCTATTCAGAATGAGATGAATCAAGTCCAAGAAGTGCCTTTTTCTCTGCCCTCACATTCAATGCAAGTTATCTGAACAGTCACACTGACGCAGACATTGACACTGCAACCATTTAAACTTCACTGGGTGACAGTTTTCTGCCACATCTCTATGTATTTCCCTGGGCAATAATAATAATACCAAGACAATGAATGCACCTCTCAGAGTCATCCCTGTTGAGGCAGAGAACTGGGCAAGTATTTACCCAAGCTCTAACTTCTAAACCTTCCTGTTGGATCCAACAGGTGTCCTTTTCATATGAATAATTTCAACAGCAAAAAGAGGCTTCACTACAGATGAAAAAAAACAAAAAATCTTATTTCTCTGGTTCCTAACAGCCAGTTACTTTTGGAAACAAAGCATTGAAAATAGAAACCTCTCAGTCAAACTCTACAAAAGGTCCTCTTTGGCCAAGAACAAGTTGCTCCCAAGTTATCAGAGAAGAAGCTAGAAGGGTTTGGGGATACGGGTTATTTTTAAAAATAAAAAAAGCCAGCATTCCATCAGGAATTGTCAACAGCCCTTATTCAGGTAAGTGCCACATAATGCCTCCCGCAGTGATGTACTGGGAAGGGAAGCGGGACAAAGATGGGCTGGAGATGGCCCTCAGAGTGGGTCACACCACATCTAGGCAGGACATGCAGCTCTCTGAGGTCCAGAGCATGCCCATGGGTACAAGGAAACTTCACCAACTTCTCCGCAGGCAACAATCTGTTCCTCAGTCTTTCTTCTTCAGTGCAAACATGCAGCAACATGGACATTTAAAAAAATAAAATAAATATATATATGATACACACACAAAACCCTCTAAGTATTACAAGTTCCTTGTTGTGCAGTGTAAACACAACGCTGCACAGAATGCTGGGAGCTTACGCCAACCCAAAATACCGGTCACCCAAGGCACCCTAAGGCACATCGGTGATGCCCTGCCAGGCAGTGTCACCAGGGAGTCAGAAACACGGAGCCTCTGACAAACAAGTGACTCATCTCCTGGGCATCACTGAGCTTCAGTCGCTCCAACATCACCACCAGAGAGCCTGCCAGAATATGTGAACTGGCTTGATACAAGCATTATTTCAAGACGTTTCTGAACCATCCAAGGCTGTTTTTACGCCTGTACTAGAAATGCAGAGGAAGCTCCATAAAGTATCACTTCACTTTTTCCTTGGGATCACATTGATTAAACTGTTTTAAACCCATTCAAGGCACAAAGCTATTCGCACAAATGGTTCCAGCTGTAGCAACCGCCCAGATGATTATTTCACTCAGGCAGCGAAGCCAACCGGACGCTGAAGATGTGGTGCAGGCTGACCCAAATTCGGCAGCACAGCCAGCTGCCACAAACCTTTCCCAGCTCTGCTCCCTCCAGAGGCTGTAGCAGCATCCCCGTGATTTTGTCAGGTCCAGACCTAGGCTGATCATTCCTGGGCACCCTTATCCTATCATACAAACTTTGTGCCAGATTTTTTACAATTTATAGGAAAATCCTGAGTAGGATTGCAGGAATTTGAGGCTACAAATTGACTTGAGTAAAGGCTCAGGAGTGAAGCAAACATCAACGCAGCTTTATGGCCAATACAACCATGACCTTTGCTATGGAGCAACTATTAAGCCCAGAAAGAGTTAAACACGGCTAAGCTTTCTCCTGCCCCCAAACCTGTGAAGTAAATAAATAGCAGAGGTTTCCAGGCTGAGGCACGGTCCTCTTATCAGCCTGGGGAGAATTTATATCCATGAGTTAAGCCATAAGAAGACATGCTTATGTAACACAACAGTTTATACAGCACCAAAGGGCTCCAGGCGCTGCTTTAATGCTTCATAAACTTCCAGTCTGTGGGGTACTTCGTATTTACACTCCCCCGCCGTCACTACCTTCAGGGTTTCCTGGGATTTTAACATGGCACTGTCGCATTTTATTTAAAAAACTTGAAATGTAATTTCATGCCATCTCAGCATGTGATTTCATTGCTTTGTCAACATTAAAAATAAAGTGTCATGTTCCTGTCCACTGCTTTGTCATATATATGAAGTTTATTTTGTTAAATAATACTAAGAGCTGAAAACAGCAGCAACCCAGCACCTGCTGCAGGGCCAACCACGCAGCCACGTGATGTCCCCTCACCACCTCACTGCCCTGTGATGTTTTGTCATTTCATTTATTCAGACAAGCAGAAAGCTAGTGCAGCACCTCGGGCTGATGAAACCCACAGCACCTCTCAGGCAAACCGCTCCTGGCTGCTGGTACATCTGTGCTTGCTCCCAGAGCGTCTGACCAAAACATCCACAAAGTCTGTTTGTTGTTAATGATGGACTGAATTTGGAAACAACGTGCTTTCAAATGAATTCCTGCCTTATGAAATGCTCCCTAGTCAAACTGACTTAAATTATTAGGGCAGGTAACTGGCCAAGAACTCAGTTTGTCAATCAGCGGGGTCAACCTCTAGGGTGTTTGGTCTGTGCAACCATCCAGTCGTTGACCTCTCTCCACAGCTCTCACACTATATAGGGATAAGTTACCAAACCAGCGCAGATCTGCAGCCCTTGTCTTGACGATCAGCTGGCGAGGGATGAGCAAGGGGCACCCACTCTGCCTCACGCATCTCCCCAGCACTTGTCTGTCCAAGGAGCAGGTTCAGCAGCGCCTGCGTGGCAGCAGCAAGCCCAGACCGGCTCTGTGCTTACAAACCTACATCAGTCGTTTGGGGAAGGATCTCCAAGGGCTACCTGTCGTGATGAAAAATTATTTGGTATTCATCCAAAGCCAAAACAAATCAGTCCCACTCAAGCCAGGATACCTCACCCTTGAATTCCCTCCAGGTAAGATCAGCAGAAGATGACGTAGCGTCAAGCTTTATAAATGTCAAGTAACAGGGCCAAAAACTGCTTCTGCTTTCACTGATTATAAGGGACAAGGGGCTGTTGTGCTCATTTGCTTTGGCCTCCCATGCTACCCAAGCCAGGGAGCTCATCAGGAGTCACTCCAGGTTGAAATCATCAGGAATCATCCCTTTGCTAGTCTGAAAAACACGTTTTTCCAAGCCATTTTCCTTTGGAAAAGGATGTTTTATTCATATTGATTGAGCATTCTTTTTTGCATCCCTCTGGAGAGTTTTTTTTCTAAAAAAAAAAAAAAAAAAAAAAAAAAAAAAAAACAAACACTGCATTTAAAGTGAATTTTCAAGAAGCTGATGTGGAAGGGGGAAAGAGTTGGGATTTTCTTAATTGTGTCCTGGTTAGAGAGCCCAAAAATTAGTTTCTAAAGCACTTGTGGCTTTAGGATGTGCCTCTGCAGCTGGAGCTTAGCAGGTTTTTATTGGAGTTGTGCATTTGAAGAAGAAATCCTGCAGCCTGTCTGGGTAACCAGGAATGCACCAGCAACAAGCCAGGTGGACATCCCTTAAACCATCATGTGAAGGGACATTTGGTTTCCAGCCACTGGAGAAGAACCCAGCAACATCCCAGAATTTCTCTCCCAGCCTTCAAGGGTTTTTCATACCAGCACTGCAGAAGCCGTCTGATTATTTTTTTTTTTCTTCCCTGATGTCTTCCCAATAAGATGGTTTTATAGGTGTATTTCTATTAGGCCTTTAAATAATTTCAGGAGCTACACAGAGTTTAGCTACTACAGTTTTATGTACAGGTGAAAACAAAAGGTACTGTGTATGGTATCACCCCACATAAGTATAAGCACCTTGTGTAGACTGATGTTCAGCTATATCCATATACACACACATATCGCACCTCAATACCTCTATATGCTAGAAGGACCACAAAAAAGTTAAAGTTTTATACTAAGATAAGCAACAAGATTCAGAGTTCCATGTGCAGAATTTTAAGACCAGTGATACTTATATTTTATGTTTAAAAAGGGGTGTGCATTTTTAAATGAATACTATAGGGAAATTGTCTTTTTTTTTTTAGGGTCAGAGACCTATCATAATGACAACCTTTATATTTATAAATGCACATGACTCATTCAGGCATCTGTGGTGAAGTGGTGGATTTCTTTCCAGTAATTTAATAGCTGAATGAGTTTATCATGAAAAAAAAAAAACAAAACCCACATCATCATTGATATTCACACTGAGAACCTGGAGAGATTTTACAAAATCTACTTGCATTTGACATTTCTCCCGGCTCCAAACAGCAAGTACACATTCCATGGGACTGTTTGTTCCTGGAAAATGCAGCCCCAGCTCGCCTTCATACATCAGTTTGTCTAGAACAAACATTTTGTACTTACAAACAATGTCTTAATTGACTAAACGAAACAGGCAGAACATTTGCTCCACATAACAAGTAACCATGGCTTCTCTATGGTTCCTGCCACATTCCCAATCATATACATTAGGATAAGGATAAAACCTGGACACATCAATAAACCCTTTGTGCCAAAGCTCTGCAAAGTAGTTGCAGTTTTCATGCCTGGATCTCTACCCAGGTACCGATGAAACCTGACATTTTTTCTGGCATGAAGAAAAGAGTGCACGTCTAGACAGACCCATGCTGTGAACCAGACCACTGTCACTTGACTCATAGGACTCTCTGAGCTGAGTTATGATCTACTGCATATCTTTGACTTCTTGCATACTGCTTAACCCTTTAATATCTTTGCAGTAATATGCAAACCATAGCATGCAGCTTATGATGGTATTAATACTCCAAATACCTTAACTCTCAAGGCAAGTCTCTTAAAATTGTTTTTAATTCAAAATTTTCAGAGACTGAGTCTTCAGTGTCGAAGGCACAACAACTGATTCTCTCACCATATCCACAAATTTTAAGTAGTTCTCATTTACTCACACCTCCAGCAAGTCACAAATGATTAAATTAATTTTTGTTAGGGATTAACAGAAGATACAAAGCATCATTATTAAGCAGTAAAACTAATTAAGTTTCAACAGCCTGGAAAATCATTTCAGATTTCCAGTACAAAAAAATGTTAATTCCCAAAGATGCCATTCGCAGTCCTGACCTGACTCCTTTACACTGAAACAGAGGGTGGGGGAATTTACAATGTGCACTTTTAAAGTGAAAATTAGTGCTGAAGAGAAGCAAACAGGCATGTGAACTGAACACCTCCATTCAAAACAGGATACAACAACATCACATACCTCACTCTGCAGGATATTGCATATTAGAGCCCCAAAGTTAGTAATGATCTGTGGAACTCTGAGTCCTCCACTGGAACCAGACTTCCTTGCACATACATGTTTTCTGACCCTTGCCTGGCATTTTCAGCTGACCCTGTAATGCTCAGTTGGGCAGGGACTGGTCAAGAAGAGCTCTCCAGCCAAGCCATACAAGGTTTCTCCATCACCACCTGCCATTTGCCTCTCCCTGACCTATGCAGGACAGTAGCAGAGACACAGAAAGTTACTCCCAGAGCTGCCAGTGCCCAGAGCAGCATTGCCGAGAGGAGGCAAATCAGCACCACTGATGGACATGTCCCTGGGGACATCTCTGCCATCTAACACAGCAACTGGAGATCGCTTAACAGAACCAGACCAGGGACAGGGTCTTGTATGGAGCCTCCTTGCTTCCTCCCTACACAACGCACCTTGTTTTTCAACACCTTCCAATGCCCAGATCAGTTATTTATGACTGACACAGAACCCTCTTTCCTGACACTCTCAACTCACTTTTTGTACACATACACACATGTAAGGCACACTCCAACCACTTTCCCACACTGATACATCCAACTTTCATATAATTTATTAATCAGTTC
This sequence comes from Pterocles orientalis, assembly GCA_011057875.1. NCBI lineage: Eukaryota > Metazoa > Chordata > Aves > Pterocliformes > Pteroclidae > Pterocles > Pterocles orientalis. The sequence goes on from WKFP01014390.1 coordinate 1,365,583, forward strand.
AGAGTACAGCCTCCAAGAGCCTATTCTTGTGTTTATGTTGAAGCACCAAAGCTGCCAAATCCACAGAGGACTGCAGCGTCCAAACTAGCAGTTATTTTGGCAGTCTATAGGACTACGTGTGATGTATTCAGCACAATAGCAAAAGCTCTATCAGCTTTTTCTGATCTTTTTGGAAAGGAGCAGGAGGTGTTTTTCTTAAGTGCAAAGTATTTAATATTGCAACAGCTGCTAAACTCATTAAGCCAGCCCAGACAATGATCACATCATTACCATAATTCCATTTAAAGCACTTGTCTCTTTTTAAGAGGACCAACACAATACAATCATTAGAACATTTTTCTGGCAGTTACCATCCTTATTTGTTGTGAGGGTGAGAAGTGAATTGAAGCTTCCTCATTTTTCTTTGATTAAAGTCTCAATTAGAAAATCAATGACTTACTGAGGTCACCACAACATTTCAATGTCCTGATTTTTCCACTGAAGATCACAAACTTCATCGGACTTCAAAAGCTGAGCAAAGAGAGCTCCTTGCTTGTGAACCAGCATCAGTATGAACTTTATTAATCACCTCCATCCTATTTAGAATAAAATTCACATTTCTTATGACTTGGGGGTGTTTTGCAAATGCAGTAGAAGAATATTAGTGTGGTTTCTATAGAATGCAAACATAGCACCCGAGAAGAGATAATCCCTCACCACAACTCACAAACCTAAACGCCTACAGGAAGGCAGAATATTCCCTAAAGAGCAGCATACAAAGGAAATAGATTGCAAAAATCCCATTATACGACGCTGGGGAGGAGCACCAGGAAGCCACCCACTGCTGCCCTCACATCCCACCCAGCACCTGGAAGGCAGAAGCTGCTGTGAAGCTGACGAGACAAATCTTTTCTGACAGCAGGCTAAAGCCACCCAAATATGAAAACGACTGGCAGAGAACAGGCTGTTGGTCGGATATCCGGTATCAGCTGAACCTTGCATTCACTTCTGAGACAAAAAGATGCTCAGAAGCACTTCTTCCATTAAGGACCACACGCTCACACATTTTATAGCTGCCAGGTGAAGGCTATTGACAGGATAACTTCATGTCAATGGGACAAGTGATTTTCCACAAACCACTACCTTGCCCAACTATTTACTGTTTCCTGCAATTCATGAACTAGAGAACCACAGGGCAGCAGGCTTTAAACAAAGACGTGGAAACACTTTCTACCCACAATTGTGTAATTAAACTGGGGAACCGCCTGCCCCCAGCGTGATATGGCCAAAAGCCAGTAAGGAGCCAACCCTGACTGTGTCCACATCTCCCGCTTTCTAAGATCACTGTTTGCAGCAATTTTTTTTCTCTCTTACTCTTGAAGATGCATCCAAAGGGATCATTATTTCCTCAGGACGTGATTTCCTCAAGGTCCTACAGCAGTAAATCCAGTACCAGCATGAACTTCATTAATAGGAGATCATGCATTTTTCATTCTTCATTATTTGTTTCATGTTAGTGGTTTTTCTTTCCTCTCACACAAGAATCAGGACAAGAACTGAAGACTACAGCTAGAAATAACATGGCTCCAATCAGCTCACACAACCACAGACAGAGAAAAGCTGTCAAGCTGTCCTGCGCGTAACTGTAACACGCATCCTATAAACAGGAGGAATGCATGCAGGCAAACCTGTTCAAATATCACCAGGAGCTAGTCTTTAATCCCATGTACATGCTGACTATTCTCTGATTTCAGACTACTGGAGCTTGGATCCAGGCTGGCACAGAAAATCCAGGCAATCACATGGGAAGAAATGCAATTAGAGAGCTGGACAGGCACAGGGAGCAGCACAGGTGAAGGGCTAAGGAAGCAATGCAGTCAAACCCAAACTATTCAGTGATTCTACAATTTCTGAAACTTTTGTTTGCTTTAGCTGAAATTGGCCGAGGCACTCAAAACTTCCAGGGGGAGCTGACAGAAAGGCTGATGTGTGCAGGGCATATAATCACAAGAGGTTCCTTTTCTTATGAAACGAGGCTAAAACGCGCCTTTTTTCTGACAGTTGTAAAGATATGTCATTTCAAGGAAGAGATACACAACTAATGACCAGAACACTTTGATATGCTACATTCTGGTTCTTTTCCTTCTGGGTGCAAGTCTGGAGAGCTTCAGACAGAGAAAGTGAAAACTGATAACGAGTGATCTGTCCTGGGTGTGCTGCCTCATGTCTGTGCCAGCAGCCTGGGAGCATCTGCTGCCAGAGGACTTTTTTTTAAAATTATTTGTATTTATTGTTATTTTTTTTTAGGAATCAGAATCCCTAGATTTTTTCCAGAATTCACAAATCACTATTTTCCATCACTGCCCACCAAAAAGTCTTCCCTCCCCTTTCCAGCTGTAGATTTGAGGTAGTGACAGTGGACTGTCGGCAACAGTGAAACACAGGCTATGTTCACAGAGTGGTTTGGGTTGGAAAGGACCCTAAAGATCATCTAGTCCCACCCCCCGCCATGGGCAGGGACGCCTCCCACTAGCCCAGGTTGCCCAAAGCCTCATCCAGCCTGGCCTTGAACCCCTCCAGGGATGGGGCATCCACAGCTTCCCTGGGCAACCTGGGCCACTGCCTCACCCCCGCACAGGAAAACATTTCTTCCTCACATCTCATCTCCATCTCCCCTCTTTCAGCTTCAAACCGTTCCCCCTCGTCCTGTCCCTGCACCCCCTGATCCAGAGCCCCCCCATCTCTCCTGTAGCCCCCTTTCAGCAATGGAAGGTGCTGGAAGGTCTCCCCGGAGCCTTCTCTTCTCCAGGCTGCACACCCCCAACTCTCTCAGCCTGTCCTCACACGGGAGCTGCTCCAGCCTCGGACCATCTTCATGGCCTCCTCTGGACTCACTCCAACAATGGCTCACAGCTTCTGGGCTTTCTACACAGAAGGGATGGAGTACTTTTCATCCCGTTCCGGAGTGATTTTGGATGCAGGAGAGAAGCACCAAGCTGGGTAACTCCTGCTGGCTTCCCTGCAAGATCCCTCCAGAATGGAGAAATTTTTACAAGATGTTTTGTTACCCAAGTAGGAGTTCAAAACTAGTGGAAGAGAGAAAAGCAGATGAATTTAAAATAAAAGAAAATTAAAAAACCCCTAAGGCACAGATCCTACTCTCCCCAGGAACAAAGGGATGAGGGGACGGACGGCTCAGCACGCTGCAGGAGATGAAGGCAATCACAGTGTCTTCAGGCATGAAAAGCGAAGGTGGCCCAGTGCAAACTCCACAGGCTCTTCCCACAAATCTCAGAGCACTCAGGGAAGCAGTTTCAGCAAAATACGGGCTTATCGGCTTTGGTATTATAGTTCCTTTCTCTGGCCAGACAGAGAATCTTGCCTCAATAGTATCCTATCAGAGCTCCTCAAACTGCAACACAATCACCCACTAATATTTCAGTGACCACCTAATGATGGAGCTAATGAGAACAGCCCGCTTTCACCATTTCACAGTCCTCATTACATGCCTTAAGTTTTTTATGACTACTTTGAAACGCCTATTAAAATTAGGAATTGCTAAACAACAAGTGCTGCATGTTTTCTGGCAACAGCCCTTTAAATTTGGACTTGCCAAAATACAGACTTTCAGGCTTAATCAGCTTCTACTCATTCTACTGAACTGGCAAAAGAAAAAGAAGACAGAGAAAATAAAGCTACAATTTCTTGCAATATTTTAACTTTCCTAAAGAGAGATTTACTTTGAAATTTCCTGATAGAACATGGAAGCAAAATGATGTTGTTTAAACTAATTACTCTGAAAAGCTCCCACAGAAAACTCTGATAGAAAGCTGTGTTCCTGTAAAATACTTGGATTCTTCTGAGCAAGCATTTCCAGACAGAAAACAGCTTCTTCAGACAATTTGCAATCAGATTTCCAAGATCTTTCAAATTTGTCACCTATAAACAAGAATGCAAAATCTCTAGACACTTGGTTTGTTTTTGTGTTTGTTTTTTTTTTTTTTTAATGTGGGCACTGATGCACACAGACAAGCAGTGGCATCCACTGAACATTTTTCCTTTATTGATCCTGTCACTACATTGAAAGCTGCTGTACAGTGAAAAGAATAATCCAGGCAAGTCTGAAGTGTGAATTAAAAGTACACTGAATAAGATTTCTTACAAGAACACAACTGTTAAATCTACTCCTCCACTTATTAAAAATCAGATTAAAAACAAGGATGGTGCAGTATAATTTCTGTCTTCATTCACCCTCTCTAGCTGATCAGTAAAGAGATAATTTCACACATTTCCCAGGAATGTCACTGCCTGGAACGGGCACATAAGAAGTCATTTTGATTCCTTCAGCTGTTAAAAAAGAATGTGTCCATCAAAAATGGTCTATTAGGTCAAAGGGAGAATTGGATTTAAGAGATTATCAGTGTATTGGCATGTTATGCTTGTGGTATTTGTATTCCCACTACAATAAGCAGCACTTTAAATAAATTAATAGTGAAAATTACACACATCATTTCAATTATTCCTACCATGAATTTCATACTGAGGAAAGTTGCTCTACAGCACATCCCAGTGAAGGACTAGAGAGCACAAACCACCACGGTCTCCACAGGGGTGCCACCTTGCCCCAAGCCCACCTTACACCCTCAGGAGACCTGAGGACCTGGCCCAATCCAGCCCAAAGGCTAATATTTAGTTCTTGGCCTCATCTGCATGAGAAAAAGCTTTCCTACTGCTGCTTTAAATACACAGCAATATCTCACCCTGCAGAGACAGCATATGGCAGTAAGCAAGGATGTATACCGGGGTGCCAAATGAAATCTGTCAGGCTCACAAAATTATTCAGCCATGGGCACAGGGAGGGTTTGCTAACCTTCAGCTGGGACCGAGATCCTCTGCTCTCCAACTCCTCACAGACATGCTTACACCATAGCATGTCCCTGGCATGAATTCCTCCCCCCCCTTCAAGATTTCCTACCAGAGCAACCCTTCTATCAGCATATCCATCTTGAGCCCTTCTTCCCCTCAACAAAGCAGAGAGATGCCCGTCTTTGCAGGTTGCTGTAGAAACGCTGCTGACTGTGACCTTTCTCAGGCAATTCCCTCATTTCTCCACGATGATAAAAAGAGATGAAGGACCAATGAGAAATTAAACAAATTTGTCATTGTTTTTCCCCAATTACTGCTCTAACTGCTCAAGTGGGAAGATTAAAAACATATATTCCTTTTCTATCACCACATATCCACCTTCCCCCTAAAAATCCCCCCTGTGATGATCATGTAATATTGCTTGACACTGATGGCTAGAGACACAACACTTAACATCCACTTCCAAAACATCTGTTTAAATTCCAAGCACAGTACACACACAGTTGTGTACAGCTGTCAAAGAGAGAATTAAAAAGAAAATAATAATTGTAAGCAAATTAAAAATCCTGACACTTTCAGATACATCAGCAGTGGTGACCACGTAAGGTACTCGCTCATCCATGTGCACCACCATGCAACGATAGTCCAGAGCTCTCTGCAGACCATCAAAGTAATTAACATGGGCTTTTCTCCCTGAAAAAAATTCACCATATTTCTCCAAACAGTTCTTCAGGAGATATAACCTCAAGTGGATCACATTTCTCAGCAACTGGCACTCTCTTTTGCTGACAGGGAAAAACATAGTCAGTGCTAATATTTTGTTTCTGAAACACAGCTTCTATTGTCATCACATTTTGACTCAACAGCACATAGCATCAGCCTGTACTTGGCAGTTTCAATTTCCTTCTAGTGCAAACACGTGGCGCTGTTCCAAGCCCACAACTTGTCTACCAGTGTAACACGTGAAGAGTCATCAGCTTTAGTCCAGATTCTTTGCTTTCAAGAGCCACAAACAATGCAACACCCCTGAGCTAAGTTCTTAGTTTGAGCACACTGAAAGGTAAGGTAACATCCAAAATGGTGGTTTTACAAATTCCATTTTATCGCTCCCTTTTTCAGATATGACAGATAAAAGGAACCTGAATCCAGAAGAAATTCTGGATGCTTGCTGAACTGCTGCACCAGTATGTTCACTTACATGCTGCTGCCACTGGTGCAACAATACTGCAGATCCTGTATTTTAATCACAAGATTAAAAAAAGCCCTCAATTCTTCAGAGCATCAGAACCAACTCACAGTGACGGCTGCCAGCAGCTTTTCACTGCACTAATCAGGAATCGACACCGTTTCTCCCCAAGAGGAGCTCACAGTGCTAAAGGTCAGTTTTTAAAACAATTGAGTAAATTACTATAAATTATATGCCAACATCACCAACATAAAAGCCTGATACCACAAATTAGCCCAGACAGAGAGCAAAGAAAAAGGTCAGAATGGACATCACCTCCTGCTGCAAAGAAAGGAGGAACCAGGTTTCTGTACCAGTGAGATGCTAAGTTGCTTTTATACTTCCAGACACCATCTGCTGTATTTCCCATGGCACGTGGGTGCCCTGCAAGGAGAGAGAGAGAGAGGGTCAGAAGCAGCCTTCACTCACCAGTGGCTGCTGCTTAGTGGGCTGTGTCAGGGGGGACAAGGTCCTTCCTCTGCTGTCCTTCCTCCAGCATCACCAGCACAGAGCCAGCCAGTGGGACAGCATCTGGCTTGAGGTCTGCCTTGAGTTTTGGGAGGCTCCTCACGGGCTGCAATTAAAAATGGGTTGGCATGAAGCTTTTTGCACCAACTAAAAGTTTGAAGTTTGTAACCAGCCCCCCAGGAAAGCTTTCTGCTGGGCTAAAGCAGATATCTCCCTCTTGGTGCTACTGAGAGGCTCTTCTTGCTTTTAAATTGCTAGGCACGGGTTGTGGGAGGGAGCACAAGATCTGTACAAAAGGGGCTCTTCAGCTTTAGCTTCGTACGCAACACTCTGCAGTCCTTGTTTGTGACAAGGTCTTCAAATTGTGTGGCGGAGCAGGGACAACAGGTTAAAGACACGCCGATACCTTTGTAACCACACTTCAGGCTCTAGTCTAACCTCTGGCAACACAGCCCTGGGAGAAAACCTCCTCTTTTCTCTCTCTATTGTTTTCTGCAAAACAAACATCACAGCAGAAGAGGAAATATTCATGCTCATGTATCAAAAGGCAGCACGTTGAGATGAACTTTTCACACTGCCCTGCCACCCACAATTCCTCTGCGCCTGCAGCTGCTTGGAAACATCACGACAGCAACCCAGAAAGCATGGGGGGAAAAAAAGTGCATCAGTTAATGTTCTTCCTAATGACCTATCCAAAACTGGAAAGATCCAGAAGGTTAAGCTTTTTAATCAGAATATACACTGGAGAGCCAAGAGATAGGATTACCCCTTCAAATACCAAGAAAATGAAGATTTTCTTCACCCTTTTTTTCTTTCCCCCTGGAAGTCTCTCTTAAGAGTTCAAGCAGTTAAAGAGGTAAATATTTTACCCTCAAAGAAGGATGAAGTGATATTTAATCGGTAAAAGACTTTATCTTTACTGTAGATTGAGTCTAGCTATTGATTTTCAAAAGTTAAAATCTATTTCACCGGAGATCTGTATGCAGTCAACTAAAACCACTTTCTCCCTCAGCTACTTAACACAGTGCACAGGGATGGAGTAACGCTGCTTTGAGAGGTCTGCAAGCTGGAGGCTTGTACTGGTTTTGCTGGGTTTGCAAAGCTGCCAGAGACCAGCCATTGTGTCTGAGGAGCAATATGGATGCTGCCTGTTCATGTATATTGAATAATCTAGATATTTGGGAATCAGCTGCACTCTGGTGGCTTATTCACCTGTTCTGCTGTTTAAAAACACTAATGACAAGGCACTTAACTGTCACTTCAGGTGTTGCCACCAGATCAGCTCCAGAGTCATTTCCCATCTCCTGAAGTCTCCCACCACCTCTCTGCACATCATGGTCACGCTGGGGTTTGCAAAGAAACAGAGCAGATCAGCACCCGCACAGGACTGCCCTGCGTGGTGGTCACTGCATCGCGCAACGGCTGTAAGGGAAAAACTAGGAGTAAAGAGGAGATGCACAGCGGTGTTGTAAGGAGACAGGCATGTGAAAGACCACGAGACTTCTGCAACTTGAGAAAGGGTTTTGTGCCCCAAAGGGACGACAGTCAGTACAGGGAGGAAGCCACCAAGAGAGGAGAGGTGTTTCCTTGAGTCTTCCAGTCATTATTTCTTTTACTTTTGAATCCTTCTCTCCCAATAATATTTTGCCTTTTAACAGGTTGTCTTGCTCTTGCTCATAGAGCCCTGAAACAAGGAGCCTTGTTGGAGAGAATTATGGGATTTCATAGCCTGATTTAGTATCCAAGAGACAATTTCCAAATGCTCTTCCAGTGGAGGCAGGTCAAGCCACTGCTAGCCCCGTAATAAAAACAACCTGCTGTCAGCACAGGTTGGATTTGGTCTTCAGAGTGGACTCCAAGGGAGGAGATACCTTCTACCCTCTTAACAACACACCTCTCTCTCATCTTCAACACAAAACAACAAAAAGTCACGGCTGCAGGGGGATCCCTGCCCCATCGCCACCTCCAAGGCTGCAGGGGGATCTCTGCTCTGGCTCGTGGGATGTAAAATTCTCCCCTTCAGACCACCCCAGTGCTGCATTACCCCAGGACAGGCAACTACAGACCACAGCTCCGCTGCCCAGGGGCAGTTTGCCACAAAACCTCCACGAGTGTTTCCCTACCTCCCACTGCTCCTTTGCTGCATCGATGAAAATTTGAAGACACCCATGTTTTACAGATTAAATATCAACATTTCTAGGATTCAGAAGGTCACAGCAAGGCTCTAGTGCATGAACATACCTCAGCTTAAAGTCTTATAATTAATATAGTTAAAATGAAGAAAGTAACCAGTTATCTCTAATGTTTTAGTTCATAAACTCATAGTTGGAAACATTTATATACTGAAGCTACTAGACAGTGGTTGTCTTTTTTTAATGCCCAGACATTTTTCCATCAGAAAGATGTGGTTTTAGTAAAATAAATATTTTTATATGGAAAATACCATTTGAAAGGATACTAAAACTATATTTCTAATAAATTAACTTTCATGGAAAACTGAACGAGCTTCTGTTTTTAATCAGAGATCATAAGCACTCCCTTGGGGAAAAGGGAAGAAACTTTAAAAGGTAAAAGGAAACAAAATCCAGAGAAGGAAAATGGAAAACTCAATATTTGCGTTGCCAAAGTGGCACCGGGAATTTATAGCAAGCGTGCTTTTGTTTAGGAACTGCTCTGGGAGGCGCAGAAGGTGAAAGCAGTTGGTCCACATTTACCCAGTAAGTCAGAGGATCGAGCCCTGGGAAGGCTCCCCTCCTCTGGCAGCAGCCACCCAAAGGAACCGGCTTCAGAACAGCAGCGGTTTGGAGCCAAAAGTGGTTTCTCTGACACCGTGCAGGACTGTTCTGCATCAAAACTTGTAGTCACGGACTCCGTTGTAGTAGTGGCAGCACACACATTCCCCCAGCTGCAAACACCCATTCACTTGTGCAAGTTGGGACAGTAATTTCAGAGGGTTTTAAACCCCAAAATGAAGGGTGAGGGGGCAAAGTGCACCGATACCAGCCTTTAGCCCACCTAGACTCCTTAATACTCAGAGGCAGCAATACAGAAAATATTCAGACATGGGCTGCAGTTTCTTCTTACCAATTCCTTTGAGCGTTCTTTTATGCTGAATGCCCTTACTGAGCTTGGTCCATGAAGAGCCAAGCCTTTGGCTCCGTGCTGGACTGCATTGCTAAGATTGCTCATGGGAACAGTCTGCTTCAAAGTAGGGATGTACTTTGAAAAGCATCAGAATGCAAAACATCCCCATAGGCTGCCTACATTTATCAGCTCTGCTGGGCTCCAGGACATACTGGCTAAATCAATAAGAGACGGCGTTAAAAGCACAAACCCTTTTCTTTCAGCTCTGACATCTTTGTGGCATCTGTAACCCAAGCTCAGTCCCTCCTTGTTCCTAGAATAAGGCCTCTAGAGGGACAAGACAGACGCACTCTTAAATACTAGTATTGAAATTCAACCTTGGGAGGTCAGAGTTACTCCCAGTGAGAATAAATCAGCCAGATTTCCTTAATTTGCAATCCAAGCAATTAGAAGACCGTTCTTGTTTGTACACAGCAAAACAGTGCAAGCAGTCAAGCACAACTGTTGAGCTACGGTCACTCCTTCCAAGGCAAAACCACACCAATTTCTATGTGATGATGATTCTTCCATTCATGGGAGCTCACTCATCCCACATGGCAGCGTCAAGAACAGCTGTAAATCTTGATATTTCTCCCAGAAATGACTACACTTACAAAAGAGCGCGCTGAAGGGAAAGGATATCATATTTTTCCTCTTATTCTTAGGATTCCTTTCTGGATCATCCCTTCCACGACCAAGTATCAACAAATCCAAGAATTTCTGACATTGCAATAGTTCATTGTCTAGCCCTGCCCTCAGGTTCCTGAGGAGGGTTTCATTACAAACTCTGTCCTCCTGGTCTTACTTCTCCAGTTTCAAGAATTTGAATGGAAGTTTCAAATATACAACTTTTGGAAGGTGGTGGAGGGGAAGAAAACAAAACAAGGAGAGCTATCTGCTCTACCATTCCGTTTCATTCAGAGACACTTTACAAGAGATAATGAATTTTGAATATCAGTAAGATTGCGTAATCCACACACCCACTACCAGGCTGCTCGACACAACTTTGGCTATGTTTTTTCCCTTGCCAAACTGCTCCTACAGCAGGCCCCTTACTTGGCAGAAATGCTGCTGCTATTCTGGCTGTAGAACACATTTAGGGGGAACACTTTGTTCTGCTGTGTCAAATTTATTCTGGGCAAACTCTTCCTTCCTCCTCATGGCACTCCCTACTCCGGAAAAAGCCACCAGCACCAGAGCAGCCCCATCCTCGGTCCTGGCTCATCTATCATCCGACTCCACCGCATCATCTTCTGGTGGGAGTCTTGAACGAACGTCAGAGTCCTGTTGATGCAGCCACCTATCCTGCAATAACTCATCTCCATGGGCAACACAAAAAATGCTCAGCACACATGGAGTGGCAAGAGCTGCATTTAGAGGCTGATCTCCAGCCCAAACTTGGGTTTCTTTACAACTGGGACAAAGTCCTGTGTCTTTCTTCTGCCTCGGTTCCCTCAACACAAGCGGTACACAATAAAAATTCCTGTGAAAGAGTCTCCTGGACAGAGTTAACGCAGAGTTTCTTTCCCCCCACCCCAGCTCATCAGGCCCAGAGATTGATGTAACAACCTGCTCTTCTCCTTGTCCAAGTTACCATCACCTCCATTGAGACATGGTGCCTGAAAAGGCAGCAAGAGGTGTTTTGAAGCCACAGGATTTGGGTTTGTTGTGTTTTTTTTTTTTTAATTTGTGAGAAGGACCCATTAATTCCACCTACAGACCAGTGAAGTTGCTCATTGTTCCCAAAACAAAGTTAGAAGGCAAAAGCTTAAACATCTAAGTGCTAGTACCTTTGAAACGCCCAGCAGAAAAGTGCAGCCAGGTGCTCTGCTCCCAAACACAGAGCTCTTTTATGAGGCAGAAACTTGCATTGAAATGAAAGAAACAGATGTGCGTTGCCACAGAAAATGGAATAACACAGCTTCTAACTTTATCAGTGCTTATATCTAACTTTGCCTTAAAATCATTAACCTTTTTATGGCTTGCTGTGTGGCTGAGTACTTTCTATTCCACATGACTCTCTTCTCCAGGGAATTTAAGCTAATGAGAGAAACCTGTGCTGACACTTAAAAATCATCCATTTCTCTTTTGAAAAAAAAAAAAAAGACAGCAAAAGTACATTCCCCCTACTCACAAATTTGCTTCACATTTGTTCTCTGTGATGAATTTAATCCCAGGGTAGCTCTGTTAGCTTCAGCTTTGGTGGTTTTATACTGTGCTGGGTTGTTCTCTGGGAATCAGTTTGAGACCCACCCAGAGCTTGCACCCGAGAGCCGTGAGTCAGTAATTAACTCAGGGTTGACATCAGCTGGGTTCACAAATGAACAAGTGATTCGAAGGTTAAAGGCTCCATATCAATTTTCCTGATCTATCCATGCAGAGACTGCCTGAAAGTAATTTGCAGTGATTAATACCGGTTACGAGCTAGCAGCACCCGATACAGGCACGTGCCAGAATTATGCTCCGATGGGAGAGAAGGACTCTGCTGCCAGGGACAGACCTGCCTGCTTGACACATATACTGATATAAGTCCTTCACTACATCATCATTCTGAGCCTGGCAGAGCACAAACAGCCAAAAACCCACCGAGGACACAGAATTATGCCTGGCTTTTACAGTGGTCAACTATTTTAACACCCCCATCACTTTTACATTTGTATTTCTTAGCTGAATGTTGCACTTGTTGCTGCCCCTGACTCTGCTGTCCAGGCTGGGTTTTGTTCAGAGCTGTCTAAATTGAACTTTTAGTAAAAGGCCATTTTCTCTTGTTCATATACAGCAATAAATCTTGCTGTTAGGCAGAGCAAATTTGTATTTCTCTGTTGAGAAATAACATGACCAAGAGAGCAAATAACACCAAACTGAAAATCTAGCCTTCATATTCCTATTTATTAGGGAGGGGGGGAAGCAGGAACTTTACAGGAAGCACAGAGCCATTCTGCCAAACAAATATCTTGACTTGAAAAATTAGAATAATTACTATCACTCTCCTACCTCATTGATGAAGCGTCAAGTGAGCTTCAGACCTAAGTTGTCCTATAAATGGCGAACGGCTTGAGCACCTTAGGAAAACACTTTGAGAAGCGCTTGAACTTAGTTTCACTACTTATCACTGAAGATTATTTGGGTTGATTGGCTTCTGAATGAAACCAAACGAGCTGAAATCATCCATTTAAGGTATCACCAGCTCCAGTAAGGAAAAGTAAAGATCCTGAAAATCAGTGAGCCCAATTCCTGAAAGTGAGGTTGAAGGAAGTAAGCAGAAGAATCGTGACGCTGGAACCCTTCCTTCCATGGTGCAACAAGTAACTAGAGACGTTACAGGCCCTTTAAAAAGGTGATAGTTTAGCAAGGCACAAATGTACATATTCTTGATAACAAGGTTTCAGCCCAATTCTGGGTTATATGGAGTTTGGGGACATTTCTAGTGAGACCAAACGCATCAAGGCTTAGTAACTACTGAAACTACTTGAAAGAAGTATTAAAGAAATGTCCAGGAACACAAGGGAGGCTGCATGAAACCCCTTAATTCTGTCTCTACCCAAATTTTGACTTGGAAACTCACGGATTTTGTGTAAAACAGATTTTTGTTACATTATTTCTTAACTTATAAGAAAAAGAAAAAAGAAAAAAAAGAAAAGATGAAATGGTGGGGAGAATAATTAGGCAATCCACAGCAGGATTTGGGAGTCCTGAATTAGGAGACAGACTTGGGAGGTGAACGAGCCTCAGGAGCCACAGACCCTTTTGGGTAGGCACTAATGCCACCCTAGACCTTGTTACCCCTTTCCTAATTGCACAGCATGCCAGTTCTTAATTACCTCCCTCATCCCTCCTACCCTTCCTCTTTGTGCCCTGGTCCCCAGCACCTCAGGGGTTCTCCCTCCTTTCTGTTGGGGATGGCAGAGGAGCACCAAGAGCCCACGAGCACGGATGCTCCCGGGGAGGGAGGTGGGGTGATTTGGGGCAATCCCTGGGCAGGTGTCTCAGTCCTAGTCCAGGCCTGGCCTCAATGCAGACAAAACTTTCCTGATGTGTATGACAGAGGTGTGCGACATGGTGGAGCCCAGCATGAGAGAGTGGGTGCAGGAGCAGGGTTGTACCTCCTGCACTGCAGGGTGTCCTGGCCAAACCCTGCCCAGCCAAAGCCACACTTTAATTAGCCTGTTCTTTCATGGAGGAGATGGCTTCCCAGGCAAAACACAACCAAAAGCAAACACCCAGCATGGCAGAAGGCTGGCAAACACCCCCACAAGCCAAAACCCAGATCTCATGGGGAGTGCTGAGCCGTCTCACCCATCTCACCTCCACCTCTAGCTACACTCCTCTGCTGCTCCACTTCAACAACTTTGTCGTGCCGCTGCCCTCTGCTACCCCGGGCATCCTTAGGCACAGGAGGACACACACGTTGCCCTCGGTGGGCACAGCCGCTGCTGTGCAAGCCTGTCTGCTGCAAGGGTGACCGGTGACATCTTCCCTCCAGCGCCCTGCCTGGCTGCACACCACCAGCCTTTCACTTTGCCCGTTATCACGCAGCCAGCATGTTCAGCTAATTTAGCTTGGACTTGTCCCCCCCAGGCCTAGAACACAACTCTGAACTTGCAGCAGAAACTTACACCAGAGACAGTGCACAAAAGCCCGTTTCCCTCTCTGGCTGCAGAATCTTTGAATGTTTCTTAAATCAGAAGCATCAAATGCTCTCAGCTCTCTGTGGGCTTTGATTCTCTTCCGCAGAGCTGCTGAAGCCTGAGGATAACGCGGTGTAAGATACTGTGCCAGAGCCATAAAGCTTCAAACGGTACCAAGAAAGACGACTGGTTTTCAGCAGCCTGTCCGGATTGCCCAAGCACCAGTAACCCCCTCTACCTTGCAGGGTAAACCGTAATGAATTTGCACATTTTCTAGTGGCTGAACAGCTGGAAGCATTAATATGCAGTAACGTAAAAGCAGTCAAATTCGTTATAACGACTGCCACTCAGTCAGCAGCAGCAGCATAACACGAACAAAGAACACATTAAATCTATTCTAAATAATTGGCACTATGTGTTTATACAGGGCTAGGGCTGCATATTAAAACACTTGATTTAGTCTTCATAAGCAATGAGTATTTACCACATCTGTGATAGCTGTATAGATTCAAACCTCATTTTTTAAAATGATTAATTGGTATTCAATTAGGATGCATTACCATACTAGTTATATACATCCTGCTTGTGAATGCAAATATAATTCTAATAATTACGTAACTGGTTATGCTTTCAAAAGCCTAATACATAATGCAGTGCAGACAGCTCCCCTTGCCAGAGAAAAATAGAACATAACACACACAGAGTAACATTTTTAAAATGCTTAAATTCTCTTTTCAAAATGGACTTGGGTCTAAATCAAGAATTCTTAGGCTTTCTAGTGCTCGAATGCAAAATTTATGTGCCACTGCCATTCTCAGCCCCTGCGACACAACCCCATGAGCATTTTTGTTCCTCCTGAGTGGCACACGCAGGGCCACGTAAGCCCACCGGAGAGCTGCCAGGCTGGCTGGTGCCGTACCTCAGGCTGATCCCATGAGGACCCAAGGTGGGATTCCTCACCGAGCACCGCTGTCGGTGGTGTCCAGGTGAGCGTGTGCAGCCCAGGGCAGGTCGGACCATCCATCCCACCTGGCTCAAATGCTTCCTCAGGCAGTTTGCCATTCTGCTTCCTCCCCTCTGGGTCCTCGTAACAGCAGTGGGACACCAAGATGTGGGGTCCCCGCAGCAGATCTAGCTTTGACAGTGAATACCACAGGGTTTCACAGCTAACCAGCCTGAGCAGAGGGAACTACCACAAGTCAGGACCTGTCCCCGACAAGATCACTATGATAATATTCAACCCCTTCCTTCCCTGTTATCAGCAGCTCCTTCTTCAGCCACTTTCTGCAATACACAGACCTCCAGGCATGTGGAAGTTGTCTAATGAGCCTGAGCACTGAACAAGGAGCTGAGAGCTGCACAGGGACACTGGGAGGTTCTGCTCTGCATTTGTTTTACAGCCTGGACCCTCAAAGCTGTTTCAGTGCCTAAACCCCTGCGGCTTTCAGTCAAATGTGCGATCCTACATCTGTAAGTCCTTTAAAACAAAAGATACAGTCTTTTAAAAGCACATTAGGCAGCTTGGAAAGACCTTTCGCATCCTTTCCAGGAGTAATGACGTTGAGGACCATCGCAGGGGTTGGAAGAGGCTCATCCCTCTGCTGAGATATGCCTTCGTTACACTGGTTGTAAAGCAGCTGCTTCTTTCAAATGCTCGATCGATATGTGAGGTTCTGGAGATGCCTGTTGGAATCTCAGCCGAGCAGCAGTGCTGTGACACCTCAAGGACTGAGCAGAGGTGGCACCTTCAAACGATGTTCTACAACAACGGCCGAACAGGAGCCAATGTCTCAGCACCTCTCTGGGAGACAAATATTCCTGTAGCCTCCTTCCCTTTGGTGGTGTGCTAACCCACAGTGGCAGTGCGGAGAACAACCCTGGGGCCACCAGCAGCACAAAGTGAACAAAGTAATAACACCCAGTGCTTGCATTCATCATTTCACCAATACCTAAGGAAGGTCTTTAAAACCCACCCCAAATCCCAGCAGTTCTGTCAGATTCTCCCCTACCTTCTTTCCACTCCATGCTACCAACAGGGAGATGTTTCTGAACAGGTTAGGAAGGGGTAGGGGGGAACAGAGAGCTCTTTGGGAAGTGAAGAACAACGTCTTCTGTTATTTCTCCCACTTAGGGAAGATGTTCCAGCCCACAGCTCACCCACCTGGACTTTGAAAGAAAAAAGTGGATTATGAAAGAAAAAAGTGGATTATCTTCCCTAGCAGAGAATACTGCTCTTTTACCTGCCTCTCATCCAAGCTACCTGGGGTACAATGTAAGGTTCTTTTTCAGCAGACAAATCTCCTCTGATGCCAGAAGGTAAAACTGACAGAGTCCCTGCATGTCCTCCCTCTGAGCACTGAGGAAGGCAGAGAAATCCCAGCCCCTTTTCTGGACTCTAGCAAAAAATCTGCCCCCTAATTGGTGGCTGTGAAGAAAAACCATTAGGTCCAGTTCTTTCCTCCAATACCACCTTCCATCCTTTCGTTTCAGAAGTCCCACATCTCACATACACATGCCTCTGGCCCTGTTTTTGCCAGCTTAGAGGTATTTCTTTTCCTACCTGTAGCTCAGGGTACAGGAACTCTCCCACAACACTTTTCAGGACTGAGCAACAACCCTGCTTCCAAGTCCAGGTATGTCTCTGGAGATGAACACATTCCCTGTGTCTCTAATCAGAAGCTGACAAAATCAAGTTTCTCTACCTTAGGCCAAAGCTTTCAACCTCCCTGCTGCTAGGTGCGAGCTTGCAGCCCAGTGAGAGGAAGTGGGTGCCAGAGCCACTGGCCCCAGTGCACCCCAGAGCATCCTGCAGCTGCAGTTAATGGGGGCAAAAAGGTTGCATTTGTCAGTCTGACAAAAACAACCCTGAGATGCGGCGTTTTCTCCAAGTCCGATGACTCCCCACACAGAGGTTCCTCTCCCCCGAGCATCACTCCCACAGCCCTTCATCTGGATCTCTCTGCTTCCCACCAACAGGAACAAAAAGCCCGAAGCCATTCAGCTGCACTGACCAGGCTTTCCCTCCCCGGACGCTGCCTGTGAAATGTTTATCTTTAATTTCTCCTGTTGAGCTCGGCACAGGAAAATCCTACTGAAGATAAATCCCCTCTTTTTTAAACATTACATTTTAATGGAAGTAGGTTTTAGTCGAAGATTTGCTGATCACTCATAGCAAATAATAACGCCTTTGGTTTATAAAGAATTGAGCTTGTATCATCTAGTCTCTCCTTTTGTCATGCCTCGCTCTTTCTTGTGGAGGTTACTGAAGTGGCTTCTGTCACTTATTGCTCCAAAGAACCACCTGATTGCTCTTGTTCAATGCAGCCACACACCTCTGCACCACCGCTGCCGGAGTCGTCCTGGCAGTCATTGCCAAACAAATGCCCGACCATCACAAGCAGCAGCAAATTCACCGAGGGAAGAACGACCGAAGGTAGGAGAGCTCTTTCTGGGTCCCGCACTAGTACCATGCCAGTCACCCAAATGGGAAAAAAAGAGGTTTCACACAATTTTGACACGGCTGCATGAATGCAACTGACTCTGCAAATACCAACTTATCCTTGGAGATACATTCTCCACACCAAACCCACTGCCTGGGGAACCGTACCAACCAAGTGTCTCTTCTGGCGATGGCTAGGCACTAGCAGTGCCCAGGATTGCCAGCCCCCTTTCCCCTCCTAGGTACAGTTTATAATTAAAGAAAGCATTAACATTGCATGTTTTGAGAGCAAATACGTATGAGTTATTGCAGACAGTTAAAGCACAGGCACAGATTCCGATCAGGAAGCAAGGAATATTTTTATGGGTGTGAAGCTTTGTGGAGCCAGGAACATGCCCACTGCAATGTGAGCTGATCATATGGCGCGGCAGATTTTGGTGTTCTCTTTGCCGTATGTCACGTACTTCAGAGCTTTGGTGCAAACTGCCGGGAGACAAGAAAAACATACTATTACTGTGCGAAAACTAAATATTCCATTTTCTAGACAAACTGTAGGGGCTTGAGCTCTGGGCTGTCTTCAGTAATAAAAGTATTTGAGTTTTTACATAAATATGCTGGTCTAGTCCGAAGCTGATTAATAAAGAATTGGAAATGTACCTGGCTATCCGCAGCCTGCAGGGAAAAAGCTCCTAGTGGTTAGTTCTTAAGTCTTTGAGTTTCTGAACACTGATTTTCTGATTATCTACAAGTTGCCATGGAATTAAAAAATGGGTCCAAACCCCCCACCAATAAACAAACAGATCCCTGTGGTTCCTTTGTCACTGTTCTTCTCCAGTGCTTCTGTTTATCCTCATCATCCACCAGCCGGCACGGTGACAGGCAGGACAGGGTCCCTGGGGACCAAACCTCTCCAGGTCGGCGTGACCAAGGAGCTGGGCAGCAGCTGGTGGCACACGGCCAAGGCATTGCGCAGCTTCTCCATGGTCTGAACAAACCCCTCTGCCCCAGGAGCCCACCTAGCTCAGGGGGCTCCGGCAGCACATCACCGCAGCAGCCCTGGGTGGAAAAATGACTGGGGCGATGCTGTTCGGAAGATAATTTCAGGACTGGAAGTAGAGCACATGGATTAAATCCTCTGCTCTGTTTGGTCAAGGCTTTTAAAGTCAAGTTTAACACAGAGCTAAAGACAGACAAAGTCTGATCCAAAGGCAGTGCAAAAACTGGAATGAGGACTTCACTGCTCTCAGTAAAGCCTGTGTAAGTACCCACTCAGCTGGAGTCTTCTCTGGCTGAAACCCCCTTTCGGCAGCAACATCTGACAGTGAGAGACTCTGACACATCCCCTCAAATAATTAAGCCAGAGAAACATTAGAATAAAAACGTAACAAATGGCTCTCAGCTTCCCCAGCAGCACTAAAATCTTGAGGCAGAAGTCAGTTTATGGGTAAAACCGGCAGCAGTAAGAGCCCCTGCCTGGTGCTGCCAGGCTGCTGCACGGGCTCCTTCTCTGCGTGACACGCGCACCTGCACAGAGCGGCTCTCTGAGGAGCTCAGGAGGAAGAAATCTATAAGAGGAGGTAGATAACGAGAGAAATGACTAAGCGGGGGAGAGCGGGTTTGAGTCACACACCCAGCTATCACTCTCGGGGTGAGCTCTCGGGTACCGCTCTGACTCCTGGGACAGCTCTCGGCGCTGCTGGGTGATGCTCCGAGCGTGGTCACTGCTCAAAGAGGTTGAAATAATCTGTTCTAAAAAGGATGCTGTGCTGGCAGCCTCCAAGGCAGAATCACCACTCGTTCAAACATCCCCAAACTGGTCCCAGCTCTGGTCTGGCCCTCTGCTCAGAGGAGGAGGTACAAGTTTTTGTTTGGTTTTTAATCACCAGCTTCCTCCAAAGCCCACTGAAATCCAGGGAAAAGCTCTCGCTGCCACAAGTGAGCTCTGACCCAGACATGGAGCATGAGGCTGGACTGGGGATTTGTTTCTCTGGCAAAAGGAGATTCCTTGGGCTTCCATTCTTTTCTCACATCTGTCAAGAGTTTTTATATAATTCTTATAAAACCAAGATGAAAAAACATCCGTTTTCCTATAAACCATTCCTCCAAAACAGAGGGGGAGCTTCCTTCTCAGCCGCGCAGGCTGCACCGTCCTGGCAGCAGCCAGCTGCTCCCCTTCAGCTCCTCCTGCGTTCGCTCTTATGAAATGCAGACTATTCACCTGAAGGTAATTTCTCTGTGTGAACAGAGAAATATTACAGAAGCCAGGAAATAAAAGAGAGTTTTCAGTATCTGAAGCCCTTTATTACCAAGAGGCTGAGTTGCGGTGATGAAAGCATGCCGAAGGTTTTGCATACCTCTGCGAGTGGAGTTTAGACTGTAGAAAGAGATGATCCCTCTTTGGGGGAGAAATTAGCAGAGACAAATGCTATAATTTTTCCGTCAGTAGAATGGTGTATTTAACGGGACTGAAAACCTTCTTGCCTTGAACAAAAACAAATCAAGTACCAATAGCAACCCTGCACTGAGCATGAGACTTCCAGAGCTTCTTCAGCTACATAAAAGCTAACCCAGATTGCCAAACCAAACCTGCTGCTGTCCCTGGCAATAGCCCGTGTTCGTCGGGTCAGATCTCTGCCAGCTGTTTGGCACCATCGCTGCAGGGCACGGGGCTGTGCAGACGCTCTGATGTATAATAACAAAAACCTCCCCGGGAGCCAGGACTGCCTCCATTGTACTCACATGCAGGGTGAAGAAAGAGTTGGGTTTTTTTTCCCCCAGTGTACAATCCTTCTTTTAGGCAGGGAAAAAAGACTTCGGATCTAAGGGTAACAGTGGTTTGAGTTTCCACAGGAAATGACTTGGGGTTATTGACATGTATTTTTCCATTGTAAAACGATCTCTTCTCAAATAATCTAACACAAGGAGAAGATCCTAACAATCCTGCCAGAGACCTTACTGCTCAAAGTCCCTATAATAGCACTGAATTTACACTCCTCCTCTACTGCAAAGACCAAGGACAAAGCCTTTGATCTCCCATCTTTTCTCATGGCCCACTGTAGTCTCTGCTGGGTATAATCTTCCGTACTGAAGATCTCGGGCTTGTTGCAGCACTCTGAAGAAACTTTGACGGCTTTGGCTGTATGAGAACTAAGGATCAGATTTTCTGGACTCAACTCTATTCTGTGGTTTCTTGCAGTTATACGAACCTGGACTCAGCCACCCTGATTGTGCCTTCCTACAGCAAGCCTGCAGCAAAGGTAGCCAGGACCACCAGCCAGATCATAGAATCACAGAATCACAGGATGGTTTGGGTTGGAAGGGACCTTAAAGATCATCAAATTCCACCCCCTGCCATGGGCAGGGACACCTCCCACTAGCCCAGGTTGCCCAAAGCCTCATACAGCCTGGCCTGGAACCCCTCCAGGGGTGGGGCATCCATGGGTTTCTCCACGGGTGCAAATCCATGTGGCGTCTCAGACCTTGTGCTGCCGGTGACTCTGTTCTTTGCACACGGCAGCAGGAATGAGAGAGCAATGCACTTGCTCATGAGCCCTGTGATAAGAGGTATAAAAGCAAGTCCCTCCTCTGTTCTTTATATCTGGGAGGGCTTTCAAAAACCCGCTCAATTACATTCCTGAAATAATGCTGTCTGAAACCTGTTACGCAGTCTTCTTCAGAGATCTTGGAGAGGGTTCGGGTTCTCTCTGGTGACTCTCCAGCAGTCGGACACTTGCCTCTTAAACATCAAAGTGGAGAGAGAGCTCTAGACTAAAGTGTACCTGTCAATCTAAATTTAACGGCATGTTCAACTGTGTAAGACAGATGTAAACATAAGTATTAATGACAAGCTTTCAGAAGCGGTAGATCAAATTTACTTTTGCTTATAGCTTTGCAGATGAGGAGTGACTCCACTGAGATCAGTGGGTTATGCTGCGCACGAACCGTGGTTTTAAATAATCCTTTGCACCTGAGTGATAATTCTGGTTCAGAAACAATTTCAAAGACGAATGAAGAGCTCTGCATATTATTGCAGAGCATAAACATTGTTCCAATTGCCAAGCTGCAGAGATGATATACTAGTGTGTTGGTAACTTGAGAAAAGGTTCTGTATGGTGTGCACCGTGGGGTTAAGCAATGCGGCCAAACCCGTCTCTGGATGTCCCGTGGGATATTATGCTGCAGTTGCTGTTGGTACCTCTTTGTCATCCGCTGCCACTACAACATGACATTCCATTCACAGGCTCTAAACTAACAGATGATAACTCTGTGTCTCCGTGTTTGGGATTAAGACACGAATGTATGGACCTCATCTGACAGCACGTGTTTGGGATCTAACAAACCTCACCCTTGGGCTTCTCCAGAGCCATTGCAATCTCTGCCTTTCTCTCGTGGATGCTGTACCAAGACCCCTCTGCACATGGCAAAAACTAAATACTTTCCCTTTGCAAAGTGATCATTGAAGTATTTTCACTTCCTGCTGAGCAGGAATCCAACGGGAAGATCAGGGGCCGTGTGGCCAGGCAGAACCAGCACAATTGGAAGCAATCCCATCCCCAGGCTGGATCCGCACACCACAACATCGGCACGCTCAGAGACAATGCATGCTGAGAAGGACGCAAAGGTTGTATTTCACATGTTCCCTACCCTGAACGGCAAAATTCACTCTCAACAATAGAATTCCACCAGGACAGCGCTTCGGGAGGACAACAGCTCACAGGGACAGTCCCAAATGTGGAGCCTCTGCTTCCAGACACTCACTGCCTCCCTTTTGCCCAACCGGCACTTGGGTTTGAAGCCTGTCACGGCCGAATGGAGCACTGAGAGCCACCGTTCAGTTTGCCAAGGCTACAGCCTTCAGCTGCCCACCATATACGCTCTGACCTTCATAACCAAACACAGGAGTACCAGCTATTCACTGAGCAAACCAAGGGGTTTATAAAACAGATGTTGGACAGGGCTACTCAAACAGCCCTCATCCTGTAGGCTGCTATTATCTACTTCCTAATAAGCAGGTAATTTCGTTAGGAAATTCTAAAATTAGGCACTGAGCACCTGAAAAAGTTTCCTATTTGAAACAGACAATGAAACGCCAAATGGAGCTGTATTTTAAGATGGCTGCGTGTGGTTTTGTGCATTAGCACAAATGCCTCCTGAGGGGAAATTTTGTGCACGAAGTGCATTGTTAATCATTTTCATATCAATACTTTTTAGGATATTACAAGAAAAAGCACATGGGGATTAACAGATTTTGAGGTTCATAAAAGACAATTTGATCCTTGATGACTTGGTTTTGTGTGCAATATGTCCCCGAGGACTTCTTCTGACAGTAATTCTGCACTGAGCTCCATATTTCTATTTGATTAAAAGACATCTTCCAGAAAGGCACTTGCAGTCCTTACTTAGACATCTGGAGAAATGGAAAATTCACCACTTCTTCTGCAAACTTGTCACCCACACTGCTGAAAAATGAGTATCTTGTGTACACAGAGAAATGGGAAACATCAGTATTCCCAACTCCTGCACTGTCCCCTTTCTAATTCTGATTGATCACAGTTGTCATCTGCTCCAGACCCAATTCCACCAGGCACCGAGAGCTGGGTCAGTTCTTGCGGGTGTGCAAAGAGACTCGGTGCGTTGCAAGAGCAGAGCATGAGAGGGGAGAAGAGCCTCTTGCCCAGAGACCAGGCTCTGCTCTGCTGCTTAACGACTTCAGGCAGCAAACCATTTTTTAAGAGTTTAATAGGAGTAAGTTCCCATGGATACATGTGAGTATCCTACATGTTTAAGAAAACAAGTATTTTGCAGACTCCCTAATGCTTAGTGTTGCTCAATTAAAGAGTCTTCTACTGCAAGGAAAAGAGGAAAGTTGAAATTAGGTATTTACTAAACAGATTAAGTAATTCTCTGTTTAGAAGAATGTATCACTCTGCACTCTATCATCTCGTGTGACCACCCAAAACAAATCAGGTAACACGGCAGACAACAAAATACCTATTCTGTTCTGTTTTGGCCCTCTGTCCTGGACGTTAAATGAAGACAGAACAAAACAGTGCAGAGAACAGCTTCAAAACAAAAAGGAGACGGGACTGCAAAAGCTGCGTGCAACCTAATTCTCAGAGATGATCTATTTGTGCCAAATCCGGATCTTAGTTGAAAACTGTGGCAGTCAATCCTCTTCCCTGCCATGCAGGCAGGATTTGGCCCCGGTAAAGTATCTGCCTGCATTCCCAGCTGCTCGGTCCAGCTGCCACTGAGGAATGCAGGGCTGCCGAGGGCGCTGGCATGGGACAGAGTCCGAACTTTCTGTGAAAAAAAAAAAAAAAATCTCCATCTCAGCGGCTGGATGTAAACTGTCAGTGTGATAGCTGAATCTGATAAAGCAAACCCTTGCCTGACAACAATTCAATTTAGATTCTTCTCCCTCACCAGCATTTGAATCATGTTTGAGGCAGATACTTTATTGAATATAGCTTTAAGCATTTGGAGATCTTCGGAAAGAGACGTACGCTGATGAGCAGTAGTGGGAAGGAAAGCAGAGTTACATGTGTATCTGTTAACTTTACAGCAAATTACAACCGAGTATTCAATCCGATATTTTTATAGGGCTAAACCCTGCTCCTATGAGTCAACAAGAGTTTCACCTCTTCGTAGCACACCACAGAGAATTAGACGATAGTTTGCACAAAAGCACTTTGAGGAGTGATTAGAACAAGCAAATAAACACATAGGAATCATTTTAGCACTCTGGAAGCAAGAAAAACCGTTTGAAGGCATAAAAGCCAGTTAATTCCTATTGGAAATCAATGGGAGCTGCAGAAATACAGCACTCCGGTAGCCCTGGAAAGCTGTCCTTTGGCTATGGATTGCCCTGATCTCTGCTTCCTCGAGAATGAGATCGAAATGTACGGCTCTCATTGATTTTGCAGCCGGCCCCAGATTTTCTACCTGTTTGCCTCTGCAAACCTCCCTCATCACACCGTACCTCGGCCGCTTCAGGTGAACCGGCTGTCACTAAAGCTCAGATTGAAATCTTACTGTAAGGCTGCCATGCTATCCAGAGTAAAATGCAAAATACAAGCTATTTCTACAAAAAAAAAAAGGACAAAAAAAGAAAAAGAAAAAAACGGGGGGGGAAAGGCTATTTCAGCCCCAGTTTTGTACCCCCCTCCGTCTAAATCTATCTCTGAGTGCACCTGAAGCTCTGGCTGCTGTCTACCCGAGACACTCGGGGGCTGCCCCTGCCTCTCCCCATTGCCCCCCCGGCATTTCTTTGACCGACGAAGCGAAGCAGCGCGTCCCTATCGCCAGAGATGCTCCCCCGGCAGAGCAACGATAAATCACGGCAGAGCAGGAAAACTTTTTAGGAAGCTCCCGCAGCCTCCCTCTGCCTGGCGGGGGGGGCACGGAGCGCTCCGAGCCCGCTCCCAGCTCGGGGAGCCTGTCTCCGCCGGGTCCCCCCCGGGCTGAGCGCGGCGGCGGCCACCCGCTGCCTCCCCCCCGCCGCTCTCCCCGGACCCCCGGCGCCGTCTCCAGCCGCCGCCTCGCCGCGGGGGGGCCCCGCACGGAGCCGCCTCCCCCGGGACAGCACCTGCCCTCCCGCAGCCGGTGCGTGAGGGGGGTGTCCCCGCTGTCCCCCGGGCGCCGAGCGGGGGGGAGCCCCGGCAGCCCTCCCCCCGGGGGCAGCCCGGCACCGCCCTGTGCCTCCCGCGGGGGGCGGAGCGGCCGCCGGCGGGGCCGGGAGCGGCGGGGCCGGTGCGAGGCTGCGGGGCCGCCGCCGCCGCCCATGGAGCCCAACGGGACGGCGGCGGCGGGCAACGGCTCGGCTGCGGCGGGAGGCGGCGGTGGAAGCCCCGGGGGGGGCCCGCTGCTCATCCCCTCGGCGTTCGGGACGGTGCTGTCGGTGATGTACGTGGCCGGGGTGGCGGGGAACGTGTACACGCTGGTGGTGATGTGCCACTCGGCGCGCTGCGCCGCCCCCATGTACAGCTCCATCGTCAGCCTGGCCCTGGCGGACCTGCTCTACCTCTCCACCATCCCCTTCATCGTCTGCACCTACCTGGCCCAGGACTGGTACTTCGGGGACCTGGGGTGCCGCATCCTGCTCAGCCTGGACCTGCTCACCATGCACGCCAGCATCTTCACCCTCACTCTCATGTGCACCGAGCGGTACCTGGCCGTCACCCGGCCCCTGGACACCCTGAAGCGGTCGAGAGGCTACCGGAAGGTCACAGCAGGAGCTGTCTGGTCAGTCTCGCTGCTCCTGACTCTGCCCATGATGCTGATGGTCACCCTGACCGAGGGGGGAAAGGCGGAGGGCAAGGTGAAGAGGATGTGTGCGCCCACCTGGAGCGTGGACGCCTACCGGACCTACCTGACGGTGCTCTTCAGCACCAGCATCATGGCCCCAGGAATCATCATTGGCTTCCTCTACACGCGCCTGGCCAGGACCTACCTGGAGTCCCAGAGGAACCCCCCCCACAAGGAGAAGAGCAGGAGATCCCCCCGGCAAAAGGTCCTCATCATGATTTTTAGCATCGTGCTGGTCTTCTGGGCCTGCTTCCTGCCCTTCTGGATCTGGCAGCTGGTGCGACTCTACAGCAGCTCCCTGCAGCTCACCACCCAAACCCAAAAGTGCATTAACTACCTGGTGACCTGCCTGACCTACAGCAACAGCTGCATCAACCCCTTCCTCTACACCCTGCTCACCAAAAACTACCGGGAGTACCTGCGCAACAGGCACCGCAACTTCTACAGGTTCACGTCCTCCTTTCGCAAGAGGGGCTCCAACCTGCAGTGCTCCTGGGGACGGTCCATGTCCTCCAGCAACCAGTACGACTACAGCTCGGAGGCCCTGGGCATGGCCACGCTGAAGGACAAGTGAGGAAGAGGAGGTGCTCCGGAGACACCAGGACCAGCAGAGCATCTGGCCAAGGTAGGGCTTTGGGACCACTTAGCCCTCAGGGGTCCTAAAAACTCATTTCTGATGGTCGGTGTAGGTAGGGGTAAGAAGTTGCGTGAACTCAAGTACCGTGAGATGCGTCTGAATTTCTCTGTGCCTTAGGGCTGTCGGGGGGTCCTACTGGGAGCTGGCAGTCATTCAGGACAGATCCTGCAGGGGTTTGGGTGCAGAAGATGAGGTGGATGCTTTGATCACTTCTGCCACAAACTCTTTCACGCTTTGCTGAGTTTGGCCCAGCTCCAGCTCTGCACCCTTTCTCCCCTGTGGTTTCTCAGTTTTATCTTCAGGCTACAGCTGGGTCAGATCTGCAAAAGTCTGAAGTTGTCCTGGTATTGCTTAATTTAGCTGCAAGCCTTGGGTTTGCCCTTTATATTACCGTTGTCTGTTCCTAGAGTGTGTAAAGAGACCTTTAAGCCCCTTTTCCCATTTCCTGTTACAGTGCACTCAGTTGCATCAGGCTTAAAGTTTCTATTTTAAAATTCATTGCAGCAGCACTTCAAACTCCAAGCATTCAAAAACCACAAGGTAAGCTGTCAGAAACCACAGGATTACCTAAAAAAAACCTTGTAATTTTTTAACATTTCTACCTAAGGTGATTTGAATTGGCCAGTGATTTTTTTTTTTAAAGTTGATCCCTTTCTCAACAGTCAAGAGGCCTCGAAAAACTAAAAATTTACCTTGGAAAGAAAGAAAAATTTCTTACAATCCTATCACTCAGAGACCTGAGGCTGTAAGAAAAATCACTGAATCCTGTATCATGAAATTCATCATAAAAGGGACGCATTTATTCATGACATTTCATCAGAATACATTGCCTCAGTGTATTCTGCTCATTTTCTCCCCACTCAGTGTCTCATAGCAGACCTTCACCACAGACACTAGAGATGCCTGTAAGCACCTACACAACTGTAAAACCTCAGTTTATAAAATAAATGGTGTTTAAAGAGTGGACCTTCCTCAGGTTTCCCCTCGCATGGTCTCTTCACCCAGCTCGGGGGGTGTATTTCCCCAGGGAGAGGCTGCTGCTCCCAGCTGTGCTCTGCAGAGCTCACGGACGTGGGGATGAAGCTGGGTTCGATATTCCTCTTTCCGGCTCTGGGACAGGCTCTGGGGATAAAGCACGGCATGAGTTGCATAAACTATTGCCAGCAGCTAGCGATGCCCAGGGACTCCTGAAACGGCAGGCGCGTGCTTAAGGAAGAGTCATTTCCACTTTCTTTCGGCATGCTCTGACCCCCATCTGCTTGAGAGGAGCCCCTCTCCCGCCCTGCGGCGGTACTGGGCTCCCGTGTCCTTGGGCGAGCCTCTCGAGTCACACGCCAAACTTGAGGGTTTGTGCTAAAGCAGAGACACAAAGTGCTGAACACTGCAGCTGGGGTCTGGGAGCAGAGAGCACAGCAACCCGCTGGATGTTCTGCACTCTGCCAACAGCAGGAAAATAAACCCCATGGCGGATGAGGGGCAGGGAAGCACGTTCCTGTGCGGGAGTCAGGCATTCGTCCTAGAGATGGAGTTGTTGGGGGCGTACTTTCTGGGGAGAGGGGAATAAGGAACTCACCTTGCTCGTGTTAGTTTTAACCCCGGGACTGTTTGCAAGCACTGGTGACCACTTTGTCATGTCCCAGTGTTGCGCAGACCACCAAGCTGGGCACTATCGATAGACCCACCGGTGCCCATCTCCTTATGAGAGAGGGAATAACACAGCTCACGCTGGGAACCGGCAGGGAGAGCAGGCTTTCACAGTTTTTAGGAACAACATTTCAGGAACTAATCCATTTTTTAATTATGAATTCTGAAGTCATTGTTACTTTTCCTTTGCTTCCCATTTCCGAGGCTGGAAGTCACTCCCCTATAAGAATAACAAAGATAAGCTGTGACTCCAGGGGCGGTGTGGGAAGGCTGGAGTACGTGCGTCATCTGCGAGGTGCACCGTGCTGCTGGGCTCTCGGGGAGTGTCACGGTGAGGACTGACAGACATCCTGGCAGAGCCAAGCATGGCTCCATCCCTCCCAGGTGCTGCACATGCCATTTGCCCACCTCTCAGAAAAAAAGAAAAAAAAAAAGTTCCTTATGGCTATAGAAACGAAAACCCACCCTGGTCTGGATCCTGACCCGACACAGTGCTGATGGGTCTTGATTTCCGTTTCACGGCCTGAGGAGAAGGTCCTTTGAAAGCCACTTACCCACCACAGCGTTACAAGGCTGCTGCGGGATGGGTGATTAACACGTATTAAATAGCTGCAAGGCACAGTGTGTACCCATTAACAGGTATGTAAGGGGAAGCAGATGATGGAAGAGCTGTATAGGTATCAAAAAATTATTAGGGAATACACTTTAAAACATTAAAACCTCTAAAGCCAAGCAGTCTAAAAACATAGTTATTAATATGGAGGGGAAGCTGAAAAGGAGCCATGCCTAGGGAAAAAAGGGTTGAAATGCAGAGCAGACGAGATCTACACTCTTAACCTAATGTGGGGATAAGCCAACAGCAGGGTTTGATTTGGGGCACGCTTCCCAAGACGTCCCGTCAGCCCCCAGCGGGAATTCTGTTCCTCTGCTCAGGGTCACAAACGGGGCGCAGGGGATATGCTTTCTGTGCCACCTTGTCCGAGCATTAAACATCACCGGGTTGATGGAGAGCATCCAGATGAAAGGGGAAATATTGGATATTCATCACCCATCGGGTTTTTCAACCAGCGTGTGCTTCAGCCCATCCCAGCGCTGCTCCCCTCTCCCGTCAGGCTCTGATAAACCCATACAAGGTTACTCTACAACGGAACCAGTAAATCTGATGACACCCACGAAGCACGTCACTGGGGCAGAGGAGAGCCTGTTTAACACGCAGAACTGGCCCGCAGTCAGAAGATGCCGTGTGTGATGAACGACGGCTCTGCGGCAGCGCCAGCAAGCGCAACACGGTGCAGACCTTCGCAAACACTACTCCTCAGGAGCCTCTCGTCCTCCTGGGGACCAGAGCTGAATTTAAAAGATTAATTACATTAACAACATCCCTTTAATTGTCCTGTCAGACCAGTTAAACCGCCAAAAGTCAGTAGGTTCGACCCACTTCATAAATATCCCGCAGGAGCAATGTTTTACCAGAGTTCTGTCTGTAACGGGGCGAGCCGCGACTCTTCTGGGGGTGCTGGTGTTCTAGAGATGAGCAGACAGTCTTTGTGTATCTTCTGTTAACAACAAAACCAAATAGTTCTGGTGGTTAGCTCTGGGAGGGGGTTGCTGCTGCCTGTCCGTAGCGCAGAGCCCTGCCCGGGGCTGACACAACCTTTAAGTCCCACATCAGGGACAGCTTTGCCTGCGGCTGACCCCGAGCATTTTGGGGAGGGGGTTGCTTTGGGTTGGGTAGCGTCTCGGTATTCGTAAGCGCATCTCCCTGTGTGCAGACCATGGAAAACTGCTGTAAAGCAGCTCGGGCGATTTTCTGCGTGAGGGAGAGGCATCACCTGTCCTCAGCACTAGGGGATGAGCCAGGACTCCCAGCATCAGGAGACTGAACCCACACCTTTGCTCCAGAGCGGCCGCAAAAGGGTATGAAAATGGACATCGACACATAACCAGAACCAGGCTGATAGGACTTCACAAACTCTGCGTACGTATCTTGTCACTTATGGCAAACCCGAAGCATCTCAGGCCAGGGCTGGAATAGCAGCAGGGCAGCGGGCTGGAGCTGAGCACAACGCGGTGACTTCCTTGAAAACAATTTCACTTTGGCTATTCTCCTACATTCTGAGAAGGCAAGCAATGTGTACCCTGGGATCATTTATCATACCAAAATCATTGTAATCCTGTAGGTTTTAATGTGGGGTGGGTTTTTTTATTATAAATGAAATGTTGCTGCAGGTTCAGTGACGCAGGTGGTTCTTCAGGGAAATGGTAATTTTAGGGAAGGCAAGAGGATTGTTCTTGCTGGGCCAGAGGTTGTCACTGCACAACTCCATACATGCTTTACAAGAAAAAAAAATAGTTTAATCACTAGAAAGTCTTTTCCAACATCTCTTGGGGTTTAGGGTTTCATGACAAAAAAAAAAAAAAAAAAAAAAAAAAAACAAACCCACAAAACCAAAACAAACCACCCCAGACTGTGAAAGAAATGCAGTTTCATCCTGAGTGCTCTTTCCTTCCTTTAATCTAAGGTAGTATCTACTGCAGCAATGGCAATTTTTCAGCTCTCACTTGAAAGGAGAAAATGCTGGTTACTTGCAGGACAAGTGAGAAGGGTTGTTTTCCCCAGACACAGGAGAATTCGTTTGAACCTCATTGAATTTTTAAAGGCTTTACCTTCAATCACACATTTTTGATCATCTTTCTCCTGACTTTTTAAAGCCAAATTTGCAATAAATCATAGAATCACAGACTGGTTTGGGTTGGAAGGGACCTTAAAGGTCATCGAGTTCCACCCCCTGCCATGGGCAGGGACACCTCCCACTAGCCCAGGTTGCCCAAAGCCTCATCCAGCCTGGCCTTGAACCCCTCCAGGGATGGGGGCATCCACAGCTTCTCTGGGCAAAATGCTCCAAAGCCCCACGTTACAATTTAGTTGTGAGTGCAAGCAAATCATTAACGTTTTAACCCCTATTTTAGCGGTCATTTTTGGTGCTTAGCGTGTGATTATACCAGGAAAGCCGGTGAAATAGAGGGGCTCTTATGAGCACTTTGTACCTTCACAGTACAAAATGCTGCCTTGCTGCCCGGTGGCATTAACCGAGGAGGACAGGCAGGATGATGAAGTTCATCATCTGTTCCCCCATCAGCATGGTGAAAGGAAAAAACACGTAACCCTCATCTCCGAGCCCAGCCCTCACGCCATGGGAGAGGATAACGCAGCACCTGAGGAACCCTCCAGGCAGCCCCGGAAGG
The DNA here is from genome assembly GCA_011057875.1 of Pterocles orientalis. Lineage (NCBI taxonomy): Eukaryota > Metazoa > Chordata > Aves > Pterocliformes > Pteroclidae > Pterocles > Pterocles orientalis. The sequence continues at coordinate 1,397,145 of WKFP01014390.1, forward strand.
TCAGACTCTTCGCCGGGAGGTTTAGCTGGTTCAGGGACGTTCGGCTCTTCCCGTCATATTTCTGAGTCCCTCTGGTGGCAGCAGCAACCTTCCAGCCTGAGGTTTTGGGAAGAAAATGTCCTTTTTATTTTTAGGCTTTAAAACATAGTGGTTGCACACAATCGGGGCACAATCTAAATATTTAATAGCAATTAATATATTTAAAGTATAATGTTACTACAACATCTGAAGGGGAAAAGTCTGTTATGAAGAAGAAATCCTGCCTCCAAGTGCTGACTTTCCCACTTTTCTTTTTATGCTGAACCCAGAATAACTTTATTCCCATCATTTTGCACAGCGTCCTCACTGCCAGCACCCCCAGGAACACCCAGAACTGGCGAGTAATTGCACTTTAGCCCAGCTGAGGTTTTTTCTTTTGCCTTATAATACCAGTTGTTACTGTTAGTGTCCAGTTTCTCTGGACGTGGAGTTAAGTGCTCTGGCTTACAATAAATACATCGCTTTGACTTCAAAATTGTAGCGGCAGCTTCACAGGATATAAGTACCCTTTAAGTTATTGCTATTATCATTATACAAGCTGTTTTGCCCTTGTTTGGAAATGTATCTAAACCCTAGCAGAGAGGAAGGGTGCGTCGGTTGGTAGCGGAGTCTCGGGCGGGTTTGGGGGTGCAGGTTGTGGTCTGTGACAGCAGAGGAAGGAGCTCGCTGCTCGGCCAGACCTCTGGGGTGCAACGAGCTGCCGTCAGACACCCAACAGTGAAAGAAGTTATTGAGGTACATCAAAACCCTAAAGAGAAGATATATTAAAAGTTATATAAATTATTAATGTTTCTGCTCAGGAATGCAGCTTTCTGCCCGCACGGTTTCTCGTGTGCTGGCTGTCACTGACTTCATCCTGGCTCAGTCACAACTGAGCTTTGTCATCTGTGGTCCCAACTAGAGCCCAGCTGTCCCCAAAGAAAAGGTTCCCAATGGGATATACCAAAGAAAAATTGCTGCAACATTTTCCTTTTTTTCCTCTCCCAAGAAAGGGGCAATTAAAAGAGGAAAGGGGGAAATGAATTCTGCAGAATTGCTGCATTAGGGCTCTGGTTTTCTAGTTCTCTCAGTTTAACTTTTGATTTAAACAAAACATTTTCTGTAAACACTAGGAATGCTTCTACAGTGAGAAACAAGGTGAAGAGTTAAGAAGCATTCACTGAACTTATTAAAGGCTGAACTTCAATATTGCGGAAGATGCCACCCAAAGCTCTCCATCAAGGTATCTGGAGGGAAAGGAGTAAATAAGTTTGTGCAAAGTCAAACCATCCACCCACATTAGGGCACAACTCTATAACTAAAGCAGTGCTAATGCTGGAGAAATAAAATCTGCCAAGGTAGTTTCAGCTTGTTAAGCCAATGTCTCTCTGAGATATCATTAGCCTTGTGCATTCCCGTTAGGATCTTGAATTCAGCTCCTGAATTCTTAACTAAAACCAAACATGATTTCATCCAAACAAAGCAAGGGAGATTCCTGAAGCTAAATGCGGTGTGTCCATAAACACAGCCTTCTGGAGACAGTTACTGCTTCATATATGTGCTCCCGCAAACCTCACCAGGGACATCCATCGCATTCACAACACTTCAAACCTTTTACTTTTTTTAAATAGCAGCTTGACATTTGAGAACCACAAAGCTGGCTCTCGCAAGAAGCCTCCCAGGAAAAGGCACTACAAGGCAGTTACCTCTCAGGCTATATTGAACTTATCTTTCAAAAACCTGGAAGGATGGAGAAGGTAAATTAACTGCGATGCAGTGATGCTAAAAGCGGAGAGATAGCAGCACTCTCGAAGGCACACATAGAGCGAGGACACCTAAACCTCCAGGGACGTGCCGGTCCCAGCAGACACACTGTGCGCGGCCAAACCAGCTCCTGCGCCGAGCTCCTGCCGCATCCTCCCTTTGGGGCGCGTGGGCTGCTGCCGGCTCCCAGCATTACACCACTCCAAACCCCAGTAACCCCACCGACTGAAATGAGTTTCTGCTTTTTCTTTGTAACAGGTTTTTTTTCTCTTTCATTTAACACTGTAGAAGGGAATAGCTTGCAGCAATAGCATTATTATAAAATCAGCTGGAGCCCCAGTTACCTCTAGCCAGCACATTTTGAAAGCAGCTTTCTGCCCCTGGGCAGTGGGCAGATGAAGGAGCGGCAGCAGGACGACACGGGGAGCCTGCAGCAGCCGCCTGCACCCGCCGTGCCTCGCAGGAGCAGAGGGTATCACTCCCCACTCAAGTGTATGGATTTATCTTCCTTCACATCGTGTGCCGGTGGGGACTCGCAGCCCATTCATCCCCAAAGCACTAGTGCTGTTGATAAGCACCCCAGGCAGGCTTAGAGCGAGATAGCTAATAAAATCCAGAAGAGATTTACAGGGGTTTTGATGCTGGAGACGCCTGTCGAGGCAGCACTCACCAGCAGCGCTGAAGAGAGAGATGATGTGAACTGGGGGAGGTCAGGAGTCCTGGCTTCTCGCACAGAATCCCCGCTGACGTGCTGCGACCTCGGGGAAGCTGCTGATTCTTGTGCTGCTGCTGGTCATCAAGCACCTAGAAAGCAGGGACATTATTTCCATCGTCTGCACAAGTGTTTTAAGGCATCACTGATGCGCGTGAAATGTTTTGAGATCCTTGGATGAGAGGTGCTGTAGGGGAAAGCTCTCCTTGTAGGGATAACCTAGGCTTCGGGTTAGCCATTAATGGTCAAACAGAGGAAATGTTTGTGTACCAGGACGTCTCTGGTTTTAATTAATGGCAGTCGCTCGGTGAAGATGATCATTTACCCCACAGCGATGGCAGCTGCGCTCGCTGCCTCCGCTGGGAACATGGCTGAAATGAGTCTCCCGATAAAAACATCATTTCAGTGCATCCATCCCCTCTCTGAAGTCCCTCCTCATGTGAGAAACAATAGCAGGAGATTCAGTAGGGCAGCAAAATCTTTCATCTTTATCTCCTGGCAGCCTCTTCTTGCCCA
>WKFP01014390.1:1402300-1414288 GCA_011057875.1 Pterocles orientalis
CAGCACATTTTGAAAGCAGCTTTCTGCCCCTGGGCAGTGGGCAGATGAAGGAGCGGCAGCAGGACGACACGGGGAGCCTGCAGCAGCCGCCTGCACCCGCCGTGCCTCGCAGGAGCAGAGGGTATCGCTCCCCACTCAAGTGTATGGATTTATCTTCCTTCACATCGTGTGCCGGTGGGGACTCGCAGCCCATTCATCCCCAAAGCACTGGTGCTGTTGATAAGCACCCCAGGCAGGCTTAGAGCGAGATAGCTAATAAAATCCAGAAGAGATTTACAGGGGTTTTGATGCTGGAGACGCCTGTCGAGGCAGCACTCACCAGCAGAGCTGAAGAGAGAGATGATGTGAACTGGGGGAGGTCAGGAGTCCTGGCTTCTCGCACAGAATCCCCGCTGACGTGCTGCGACCTCGGGGAAGCTGCTGATTCTTGTGCTGCTGCTGGTCATCAAGCACCTAGAAAACAGGGACATTATTTCCATCGTCTGCACAAGTGTTTTAAGGCATCACTGATGCGCGTGAAATCACAGAATCACAGAATCACAGAATCACAGAATGTTAGGGATTGGAAGGGACCTCGAAAGATCATCTAGTCCAATCCCCCTGCCAGAGCAGGAACACCTAGATCAGATCGCACAGGAACGCATCCAGGCGGGCTTTGAATGTTTTGGGATCCTTGGATGAGAGGTGCTGTAGGGGAAAGCTCTCCTTGTAGGGATAACCTAGGCTTCGGGTTAGCCATTAATGGTCAAACAGAGGAAATGTTTGTGTACCAGGACGTCTCTGGTTTTAATTAATGGCAGCCTCTCAGTGAAGATGATCATTTACCCCACAGCGATGGCAGCTGCGCTCGCTGCCTCCGCTGGGAACATGGCTGAAATGAGTCTCCTGACAAAAACATCATTTCAGTGCATCCATCCCCTCTCTGAAGTCCCTCCTCATGTGAGAAACAATAGCAGGAGATTCAGTAGGGCAGCAAAATCTTTCATCTTTATCTCCTGGCAGCCTCTTCTTGCCCACATTACGGGTTGGGGCCGCTGTGGGCGGTGAAGGTGATGGCAGGACATCGCTCCCAGGCACAGCCTGCGCCGCAGCCGGCTCTGACGGCAGGATATTGATGCAGAGGAGGCTGAATAGAAGGAATTATCCCAACAGTCAGCACTGATTGCTAAGCACAGCAGAGCTTCCCTGTCATTTTGTTGTTGGCATCTTTTTAGAATGATTAAATCTGTCGAGGAACCTCCGCCTGCCTTAGGCACAGCACGAGTAATTCCCAACAACAGAAGCAGAGGAAATAGCAACCCGGTAACTTTGCTTGGCTGTTTTCATTTGTTTGTTTGTTTGAATACCAAGGCGAGTTTATTATGGCAAACATCTCTCCAATTTCAAAGTGCTGCCTCTCTTTCCAGCAGCTTCCCTTAGGCAGGATGAGAAAGTGAAGCTCCATGGCCTCTGGTCCCCAGAGCTCCTTGCAGAGCTGGTTTAAATGGGGGGTGGACCACAGCTGGGGACAGAGGACAGAGCTGGAGCATCACTTGGCCTTTCACCTCCACCCATCATCCGTGAATATCTTCCCTACCAAGCACTGTGTGCCCTGGGTATCCAGTACCTGTTCCTGTTATTCAGAAGAAAAAAACCTGTAAGTCTTGCATTTAGTCCAACAAAAGAAAAAACTTTATAACTTCACAGCCTCGGGAAACCCTTTGTGTCCCCCCCAATGTGATCAAGTCCCTGTGTTCGGAGTCCCGGGGAAGCAGGGACGAGCGGGGCAGGGAGAAGGGCTCAGGACACAGCAGAAGTGAAATGGTTCCTGTGTCACACGGAATTACCCATCAATGCGAGCGCAGAGAAACTCCTTCAGGCTGCGAGGCGGCTCAGGAAGGCGACGCTCCATCAGCTTCACGCTGCCTCCAGTAATGAGCCTTCACACCTGGGGCTGAGACAGGACGGGGCAGAGGCGGGCGCTGCGAGGGGGCTGCACAGCACGTGCCCGGGCGCCGACAGTGGCCAGAGACGTGCGGCTGCTCGGAACCTCCCCTCCTGCCAGGACCTTGGTGCAGCACCAGCCTTTGATCTGACAGCCACGTGCCTCCCTTGAACCGCAGCCAAGACCCAGCTCGACTGCCCTGTAAATCCTCCGCTCTTCTCGCCCTGTTTACCGTGCCCGCGAGGAAAGCCGGCACGGGCGGCTCTGCAGGGCCGAGCAGGGCCGGGAGGCGCAGAGGCCACGCGGCACAGCCGGAGCGGAACGTCTCCAGCACTCCAGATAGCATCAGGGCTTTGAAAGAAATAGAGAGGCTTGCTGGCACGAGCATGTTAGCTTAGATCTCAAAAAAAGCATCAAAGCAGCATCTTAACAGGCAGTCTTGTCTTGTGTCATGTTCTTCAGTAAATGTTTATCTCGGAGAGCGCTGAGGCATGTGCTTCAGACGGTCGGTGGAGGGTCTGTGTATAATTACTGACTTCATCCCTGCCTAACGACTCTGCATTCCCATCGTTCTCCAGAGACGGAATCTCCTGCCTATGTTGAAGAGAGCTTTTATGGAAAGATCATGGATCAAACGTGGCTGTTTAGCTTATCTGTGCAGCAGAAATATGGGCTTGGTTTTAGCATGTTGCTGTCTTTGGCATTCTTATTTTAATCTTATGCTTTTTTTTCCTGTCTCTGCATGTTCTGTCCTTTCTTCCTGTTACGTTTCCTTCTCAGCAGCAAGTTGCAGCATCTCCCAGGGCCCCTGCTTCCACCCTCACTCTGCTCCAGAGCTGAAACCCCCGTCAGCCTCGAACACCCCAGTGCCAGTTCTGAGGCTTCAGGGACATTTCCTACCTCTTGAATTTCAAATCTGTTGTTTCAGGTTGCCTGCAGAGAGTCTCTATTGATTTCCACAAGCTAATCAGAGAGCAGGCATGTTTCTGCAAGTGCAATTGCTATCAGCAAATCCTTCCACTAAATTAGCAAAGTTACGTCTGCGTAGCTCGGAGCATAATTTGACGAGCGTTGCCTTTACCACTGTTCCAGCTTAAACCTCCTCTGTCCCCTCATTTGGGCTGGTACATCTGTTTTCGCAGCCTTGCGGTTTTAAAGGATTAAGCCATTTTAGTGTGTATGCTTCTTTTAGGTTTTCTTTTCCAATCAAGCCAAAAATATTTTCTCTTGTCCCGGTCAGATTCACCGCCCACCCCCAGGCAGCTAGAGCAACACAACTGATGGGCGCTGAAAAGAAGTTTATAAAATAATGGGGGGAAAGCTTCAATGCACTTGGACTTGTTTAATTATCAGACTGCTAAATGGGCAAATTCACCATCCGACTCCTTTTACCCCGCTGCAACCACAGATATCTGTAAGATGTGATCTCGGTGAGTTGGGCTTTACCTTTTGTCTTCTCCTTTCTGGTCGGTGAGTACAAAATGTGAGTTTCAGGTTGCCTTCCCTCTCTAGAGACGCACGTTAGCCCCCAGGGAGGTTTGGTAAAGCCACCTGAGGCACAATAACTGCCGGGAACCTTCCTGTCTTTGCCAGAGCACCCATAAAAACACGCACTGCCGCTTCGATCCACACTCATGATTGTGGTGATGGATCCTCAGTCCCGGAGGACTCGGCACCCTTAAGGACTCGGCATGAGGCAGCAGTTTTCCTTACGCTGCTTCTGAAGCAGTGGGTGGTTTTCCTGTTCGGTTTTCAATTATTTGACTCACACATAATGGACTTCATTTTCCGGCACATTAACAGCTGGTGGCTTGAAGGCTGCAGTTGGCGAGGGCAGTATCTGGAATGGATAGTAATTACTGGCTGAGCTCATTATAATTGTTCGGTTATTGAATAATTTGGAAAGGCGAGCAGGGGGAATATTTGGTTAATTGAGAGCTCGTTTAATCACCGCTAAATTTACCCTTCCGAAACAGCGCTCACCTTACCCGGCTTTGAGAACCTTTGTGCACCCGTGCTGCCAAGGGGAGGGGGAACGCTTCGTCTCCAGGCTTTGACTTCACTCACCAAGATGCTCTTGCTCTTCGCCTGGCGGTGTCCCGGGTTTGGTGGTGTTCCCTGCCAGCTCTGGCCCTCCCACATTCGCCTTCATGGGCGTTAGGATCTGTCTGAAGCTGCTGTCAGGTTCCAGCAAGATATTTAATTAGAAACAACTCACCTGTAAGCGCTCAGGCACTTTTGGGTCCAAATTCTCATCTGATGAGAAAATGACATTACAGACAGAGCAGCCTGAGGGTTTAACCCCAGGAAGTGCGAATGGGAGAAAAGCGTCAAGCCCTCGTCATTTTCCTGTGGCTGCTGTTCTAGCACAGTCGCTGGGCACATCTGTTTGAAGTTTTTGCTAATTTAAATCTTGGGAAGCAAGTTGATCACCCAGAGGATGCGTTCTGGAGCCTGGTCCAACTTCCGGGGGTACTGGGGGCTCTGCAAGGCAGCGCTCCAGACAAAAAAAGCATTTACGGCTTATTGTCATGTCTTTACTGTTGCACCAAGAACGTCAAGTATCTGTACAAGAATTCAGGCAGGCTTGAACTGAAAGGGTTTTATTCGAGGACTTTTGGGAAGAGTTTTGAGGGAAGGGCTTAAATGGGAGGTATCATTTGACTCAGGATGAGCACAACTTAACTTTAAACAATGAGTTAATGGATTTTAAATAATTATTTTGGTTTTGGCTTCTTTTTTAAGTGTTTCTATCCTCTGACTTAGATTAATTTAACACATTATATTCTTGTGTAACTACCGCCGCAGACGTGCCCGTGGGATCGGGCTGTCAGCTGGCACGTGCTAGTGAGAAGGGATCCCTCCTGCCAGCATGGAAGTCAGCTGCAGGTGTTCAGAAAGGAGGAAAAAGGAAAAAGGAAAAAGGAAAAAGGAAAAAGGAAAAAGGAAAAAGGAAAAAGGAAAAAGGAAAAAGGAAAAAGGAAAAAGGAAAAAGGAAAAAGGAAAAAGGAAAAAGGAAAGCCTTGAAACCCTTGCTGACCACAGGCAGGTTTATCACCTTTCCACTTCCAAGGGGAAAAATATTTTGAGCCTCCAAGAGGCAGCTGCTCCGCTGATCCCGTCTGTAGGACACACAAAAGGAGGAGGAAGAGTCCGTCCTGAACCCCATCCTTTATCACACCCGTCAAAATGACGTAAACGTAGTTTTTCTGTCAAGGAGAAGACATTAGATTAAGCCAGATCTTGTGTGTCTGGAGACATACCAGTCTTTTACAAAGGCACCCAGGAACTTGTTGTCTTTTGCTTTCAGTTTAAACGCTGCAAAAAAGGAAAATAGTTTTTAAGCAGGTTTTGCAGAACAAACTCTGCAAGGTAAATTCTGCAAAACAGAAGAGCCATCAAAACAGCTTGATTTTAAACCCTGACAACCCTGACGGCCCCCGTGCAGCAGCACGAAGCCGTGGTATTGCTGCGCTTACCTGCGGTTACAGAATCCTTGAATGAAAGGGAACCCAAAGCTGCCGAGGGCTGTAACTCTCAAACAGGCAGAACAAATGATCTGGAATGATAACGAGTCGAGTACTCCGCTGGGCCCTTAATTAAATATTTTGCCAAACTGCTCCAAATTAATGGACCTTGTCTGTTCTGAGTCTGAGCTACTGAGGCGATGAGGAAGCTCCTGGTGGGATCTAGTTGATTTTAAATACTTTTTTCTTTTTTTTTTTTTTTTTCTCCTCCAAGAGGGCCAGGGACAAGACAGCTCGTCTCGTTACGGGATATTCTCTGCCTGGCCCCAAGGAAGAAGAATCAAGTTAACTTATTACTAATTGAAAACACTAATTCTAGCCCATTTCTTCTCAATTAAGAAGGCTGAGACATCTACTGAGCAAAACAATTAAATAGCACATCAACAAAGCAGCTGCCTTAAACCAGGCAAGTGACTTTCATCATCCCCCCTTAGGTCCATCAGCACAACTCACACCATACCCTGGAGGGCTGCTGGTTGTGTTTGGGGCGGGTGTCCCGCAGGCAGTGGGGCCGGCTCCTGCTGCCGCCCCACGCGTGTGCCCACCCTGGGGACAGCACGTGGCTTCAGTCACGCTGCCAGGCACCAACCCAACCCTCCTGTGAGTCTTGCCGAGGAGGCGGTATCTAATCAAAGTGGTTCCTTAACTCAAGTTTTTCAAACTATTCTTCCTGCTTTAAAGTAAGGCTTTATGTAGAATACATCCCTGCAGATTGGCTTATTGAGTTCGATGAGGAGCTTTAAAGTTAAAATTCATCTGTTTTAATCATTCTGTCTTGATTTTGCGCTCTCTGGCCCCTTGCTGCTGGCCATCCCTCAGGTTTCGGTGGCTGTCTGCCACTGGGGCAGCCACACGGCGATTCCGTTCCCCGCAGTCCTCTGCTGGGTTTCGGAGGTCCTGTGCTGGGAAGGGGACAACAGCAATGCTGTCAGGTTCTTTTCTTCCTGCTGAGTGTCCCTGTCAAAGCATCTCTCTGTGGCACACCAGGGCAGCATGAGTTTTCTGCCTCTCCTGTCAGCCTCCTTTCCTTACCGGTACCCGAGAAGCTACAGAAAGTCAGCAACTCCAGCGTCCTGTCGGCAAAGGATGGCTGGAGAAGTGCTGCAAACTGACCCAAAGCCAGGTGAAATATCTCTAAAAACCTATTTCAGTCTCTGCTTGTGAAGGGATCCCACACTGTGCTGAAGTCCCCGAGCCATCAGTTAGGTTTGCCTCTCCCCATCGCGTGTACTCGCATGGTGTCCATCCTCATTTGGGATGTCAGACATTGCCCTTTGGAACTCACCGTTAGCATCTGCTGCTTCTCAGCATCTCTTCAGCAGCAGGGGGTTTCCCCTTCCTTTCTTTCAGCAGCAATCAGCTTCGTAACATCCTCCAGAGTACGTCCTTTTCCATTCCACAGCAAAACCAGCTCCGTGTATACTTCCCAGCACCTGTAAAGTCTTGCCAAGTCCCACAAAAGAGACCAAATTTTGTCTCCCATTTCCCCCACAGAGGTTCCAGATCTGGCAGATGTGTCCCGTCCCCCCCCAAAACCCTGTTCCAGCTGCTGACTGCATTTTTGGACAGCCAGAGCCAACCATCCATCCCTGCCATACCCTGCACCTCCTCCTGGGGTGGTCTCTGCCGCCCACCTTGCGAGGGACCGCAGGACACAAAGGTTTTCTTGGCTTCCTGCACGGGAATGTGTGCAGTAAGCATCAGTTTTACTGCCTCTTCCCAACATAAACCGGACTAACTGATGGAGTCCTGGCCCCGGGGATAAACACCATCTCCGCTGTTTAGAGTAACTGTCTCTTGAAAGGAGAAACGTGCGGCTGAGCCGAGACCCTCGCCGCTGGGGAGCTGTGCTGGGGTCCGGGAGGTGCCGCAGGCTGCTGGCACCACCCCGGCAGGAACCGTCCCCTGCTCTCAGACGTGAACAGGAGCAGTCTGTAAGGAGGATTAAGGCTGGAAAGAGCCCGTGCAGTTAACTCAGGTACCGTTACAAGAGTTTTAAACTCATTTTGCAGAAATGCAGAGGACTGGCAATCTTCACGTGGGTCACTTGTAAAAATTCCTGCCGAGGGCTGCTTGAAGCCTGTGCCCAAATACAGAGCCTGGCTTCTAGTTGCAATACACCAGTGCTGCAAAATGCTCAATTTTAACAGAGTTTTCATATATCAGGTTAGTTTCAGCTTTTTAGCTGTTTAGGAATGGTAAATCCTCACGTGGTTAAGACAGATTCTTGGCTATTATCTCTAAAAATAACTTACTTTAATATTTGTGGTCAGGCTGGTACTTTTGAAGGAGACTGAGATTAGAAGAGTTCATTAAGTCAAGCATTCCTTCCACACCTCTGTTCTTCCCAACAAACCAGTGTTTCCCAATTACAAGGCAGCCAATTCAGAGACAGATTTTACTTGTCACACTGATACAAACCCGAACCACTGGCACGCCCAAGAATCGGTCTAGCACAGATGTACGCATGCTGTCCTCACCCTTCAGGGCCTCGAACACAACTGGAAAATACTCGTCTCCTAAGCAAGAGACAAGCGCTCCTGGTGCAGCTGGAGTACTCAGAGAGCACTCAGCAAGCATGCCATCACCACTAGAGAGCTAAAATCTTATTCACTCAAAAGATTTTGCAATATCCTAGTCCTGTCCCCACCTTTGTGTTCTCCTGCCGCAAACAAGCCCTCGCCAGCGCTCAGGAAGCAGCTGTGGATGTCCAGAGCACGAAGGGACCGCAGCCTCCGGAGGCAGGTTAATGACCAAGCTGAGTCTTCCCTGCTGCACATCCATCCCCTGCATCCCCTCCACAACTAGAGGGAAAGGAAACGAAGGTTCAGTAACGCTGTTTATCTGCTGGGCACAGGAGAGGCAGACGCTGACATTTACTTTTTAAGTTAATTGATCCGCTCACTCCATTTCATTCATGAAAAACAAGGTTTTAAGGCTCAAAGCTTTCTGGTTTTTAAAATTCTGTCAAATGGTCTAATAAGGGGATATTACTGTTCCTTATGGCCCTTGCCATGTTTGTAAATTTAGTATATAAGCCTTTGCAAGCATTCACACATTACAGTCCTGTTCCACCTCCCGCTCCGGGGAGCAGGTGACCAGCACCGCTTCCCTCCCGCCCTGCTCGGGACCCTGCAGGGCACGAAGAACAATTAATCCAGACCTGGACATCTCAACAGTATCTCCCTGTACAATTCAGCTACGGAAAGGCTTTTGATTACTGCCCGTCTGTGCATGCTTTATGGCTGAAGTATTTAATTTAAAGAGAATGATTAGGAAGAGGACAAGTTTTAACAGCCTGCTCCAAAGCCTGGGTAAGTCTTAACTACAGAATCAAAACGTGCTTAACGTGGGTGGAAAGCGATCATTTCTGCAGCATGCTGGAACCCACTGACTCACAAGCCATCTGAAGGTGCTAAAAGCATGTAGATAACAAAGTCAAGAGGTCTCGAGTTCCAGTTGTTGAGATGAAAATACCGAGGCTCAAAGGTAGCAGGCAGCCAGCTGGGAAGGTGGAAGACTTCAAAGCCTTTGGCACTAAGAAATGTGACACGAGTGAGTGCCTCTGTCACCTCGAGCTGTGTGCTTTCAGCCGGACACCCTTCGGGAGGAGAGCAGCCTTCTGAGAAATCCCCGTGCATCCCTTCTCTGCCTGCGCTGAGGCGGAGAAACGAGATTCCTCCTGCCGACACCTGGTGTGAATGGATGAAGATCTCCACCAAAACATGTGTACAACTGAAAAGGGAAGATGAGCGGGGAGAGGATGACATTGCCAGATAGTGTACAAGCATGAAAAAGCGGCGTAGAGCCTCAGGGGAGGGTACTGAGGAGCAGGTGCACATCCCCTACACCTCAGCTAAAGAACTACAAAATGAGTAAAACTTTGTCCTTTCTTATGGTTCCAAAACCCCCAAATGTTTCAAACCTTTTCTTTTTTTTCTTTTTTTTTAAGAGGAAAATTTCTCTATACTCCTATATTTTTATGAATTCACTCAATTTCTACTTGGATCGTTTCGTATTTACAGGTCTAAACCCTGCCCAGTGCCAGAAAAGGTACAACAGATGCCACACACGCAGGACACCAGCACCTAAAAAGGGCCCCGTCGATACACAAGATACATGCAGAAGTCGTCATTTTTCAAATAGATGGATGCAGCACGACTTCACTTATTTTAGCATACTGAGCATTCGCTATTAACTCAAACAGAATATGGACAGGATAAATAGCTTAAGTAAATGCTGTTGAGGAAGAGGTCCTGTTGAAAGTTTTATGAAGGATTTTAATAGCAAGAGCTTTGCTGCCTGAAGCTCGCAGTTTCCACTCGTTTGTCTGATCTTCTAATGAAACCATAAAACAGACTGAGGGGGGGGAAATGTCAGTTCAACATCGACGTGGAGGTTTCAGTGTGGGAGAAGTCTCCTGGAGCTGCTCTCTGCCTAACAGCATCTTCAATTTAACTTACCCCTCTGCTTGACTTACTTCTGTTGTTTTTCTTTTTCATACTAGTAAAGGAGTTTATTTTGATCATATTCCTCCCTGTGGACAGGAATGCCTTCCCAATTAATTTCTCTCTCCCCTTAACTGTCACACAGAACTGTCACGGTGAAGTAGAAATAACCCAAGTGCAAGATCACTTTTCTTACCTCTTCTGTGTTGAGAAGTGCCAAGACTAAATGGGCTTAGAGTTTGTCTGGCTTTTAAATTCTGAATTATCTAGTAAAATGTAGCCTGCTTTTTATGGGGTATTCAGTGAACATGCAGAGAGGGCTCCCAGAACGTGTCTCCTCTGCAGTAACATAAATCAGAAATAAAAACATCTCCCTGCTAGAGGGAATGGAAGAAACCACCATCCAGAGCCAACGCATGCAAAATGACTCCATTAAGACCTGCCGTTGTTTATTCTCCCCCAGATGTAATGGTCTGGCTGGCAAGTTACTACACTGAGGAGGTCACCTCCAAGGTATGAATCCACCCAGAGAACTTACCCTGGCACTGAAAAGCAGATTGAAAAGAAAACATCAAGATTTTTTTGTAGAGTCAGGAGCAAAGTGTCCTGGCATCTACATAAACAGCTTAATATAACTGTATACACAGATGAATGAGAGACACATTCTCAAGGTATCTGTCCAGAAATATCATGTCTGAGTAACCCAGCTGGCCTTTCTGTTGTTGTTGTTAACAGAAGAACAGGAAGGACATCCATTTCTAAAATGAGCTTTTTGAACTCTGGAGGCCTATTACAAGAAATTTCCAGAAACTAGTAACATGAGCGCTCCATTGATCTCAGCTTCTCTGTATAAAGAAAATATTCCCTTCAAAACTGAAACTAAGGTTTCAGGCACATGTTCCTCCTGAACTCCTACACCACCACTCTTCAGCTTTAAGTCTTGGGTGAAGGTCTCGGCAAAGTTCACTATTAACGCTATATCTGACCTGCCAGCTCGTGGATCCAAGACTCCTTGGACAGCATCAGGATCACCCAGCCTGGATATTTTGAGGTTTTTGCTTTGTTCGCATGTATTTAAAGGTAACAAAAATGAAGGTGGTACTTCTGGGCTGCCTTACTAATTTCATGGGAACTACCGAAGCAAGGGTTTGTTCTTGGGATCCCGCAGTCTGATCTGCACGGATGGCATCCTGTTCAAGTCCATGAGAGTTCACAAAGGAACCAGCAGTTCCCTAATGCAAAATAGCCACTGACAAAGAACAATGAAAAAAAGAATAAAAGTTTCTCTAGTATCTGTTTCAAAATTCAGTAGTCACCGTCCACAAGTTATCATGAAAACCAAGAATGCTCACCAGCAGACAACACTGATCCCTGCCTTGTCCTTAGTTCAGCTGTAAAGGAGATGTAGATAAAGATGGAGATAAAACCCTCTGAAATAAAGGGTGTTGTTTCAAGTATGGACCATGCCTGCAATGGAAGAAAAATAAGAGAGTATTTGGAAAAAAATGCTGAAGAATGAAAAATCTCAAAAATTGAGCAACAGTTGACAGTTCCACCGCTGTTAGAAATTCTTCTTAAAGATTAATACACTGCATGGGCTAAAAGGGCTAAAGGAAGCAGCTAGCTCCTTTTCAGTCCTAACGAGCCAGCCTGTGAATAAATCACGGACTGAGCTCGTATACCTGCTTCAATGTATGCTACAGGTGAAAGCTCAAGTGTGCTGGGCCAGCACTGAGAGATGAAATAAGTGATTGGAGGGGAGATGATGGACACAACCAAATCAAGATGTGCAGTTTGGAAGCAGGACAGCTATTTTCTTTGGACAGTCCATCCTGAAGAGCTTTAGGACAAGTCACCAACACTCGCACGGAAGATAGAGAGTTCCTGCACGGATAGTTTAGGGATAAATGGGTTGTCGTTAAAAGAGCTAACCGGCAGGTTTCAGGAAACACGATGAGAAATTAGCTTTCAGCTTCTTAAGAAGGTTTACAAAAGCAGAGATAAAGCAGAGATAAGGCAGAGTATGCTATAGTTCTTCACAATATTTTACAAGGAGCAGCAGACACTCACCACTTTACGATGGCTCTCC
>WKFP01014390.1:1414308-1443375 GCA_011057875.1 Pterocles orientalis
GTCTCCTCTGCAGTAACATAAATCAGAAATAAAAACATCTCCCTGCTAGAGGGAATGGAAGAAACCACCATCCAGAGCCAACGCATGCAAAATGACTCCATTAAGACCTGCCGTTGTTTATTCTCCCCCAGATGTAATGGTCTGGCTGGCAAGTTACTACACTGAGGAGGTCACCTCCAAGGTATGAATCCACCCAGAGAACTTACCCTGGCACTGAAAAGCAGATTGAAAAGAAAACATCAAGATTTTTTTGTAGAGTCAGGAGCAAAGTGTCCTGGCATCTACATAAACAGCTTAATATAACTGTATACACAGATGAATGAAAGAGAGACACATTCTCAAGGTATCTGTCCAGAAATACCATGTCTGAGTAACCCAGCTGGCCTTTCTGTTGTTGTTGTTAACAGAAGAACAGGAAGGACATCCATTTCTAAAATGAGCTTTTTGAACTCTGGAGGCCTATTACAAGAAATTTCCAGAAACCAGTAACATGAGCACTCCATTGATCTCAGCTTCTCTGTATAAAGAAAATATTCCCTTCAAAACTGAAACTAAGGTTTCAGGCACATGTTCCTCCTGAACTCCTACACCACCACTCTTCAGCTTGAAGTCTTGGGTGAAGGTCTCGGCAAAGTTCACTATTAACGATATATCTGACCTGCCAGCTCATGGATCCAAGACTCCTTGGACAGCCTCAGGATCACCCAGCCTGGATATTTTGAGGTTTTTGCTTTGTTCGCATGTATTTAAAGGTTACAAAAATGAAGGTGGTACTTCTGGGCTGCCTTACTGATTTCATGGGAACTACCCAAGCAAGGGTTTGTTCTTGGGATCCCGCAGTCTGATCTGCACGGGATCCCGCAGTCTGATCTGCACGGGATCCTGTTCAAGTCCATGAGAGTTCACAAAGGAACCAGCAGTTCCCTAATGCAAAATAGCCACTGACAAAGAACAATGAAAAAAAAAAAAAGTTTCTCTAGTATCTGTTTCAAAATTCAGTACTCCCTGTCCACAAGTTATCATGAAAACCAAGAATGCTCACCAGCAGACAACACTGATCCCTGCCTTGTCATTAGTTCAGCTGTACAGGAGATGTAGATAGAGATGGAGATAAAACCCTCTGAAATAAAGGGTGTTGTTTCAAGTATGGACCATGCCTGCAATGGAAGAAAAATAAGAGAGTATTTGGAAAAAATTAATGCTGAAGAATGAAAAATCTCAAAAATTGAGCAACAGTTGACAGTTCCACCGCTGTTAGAAATTCTTCTTAAAGATTAATACACTGTATGGGCTAAAAGGGCTAAAGGAAGCAGCTAGCTCCTTTTCAGTCCTAACGAGCCAGCCTGTGAATAAATCATGGACTGAGCTCGTATACCTGCTTCAATGTATGCTACAGGTGAAAGCTCAAGTGTGCTGGGCCAGCACTGAGAGATGAAATAAGTGATTGGAGGGGAGATGATGGACACAACCAAAGCAAGATGTGCAGTTTGGAAGCAGGACAGCTATTTTCTTTGGACAGTCCATCCTGAAGAGCTTTAGGACAAGTCACCAACACTCGCACGGAAGATAGAGAGTTCCTGCACGGATAGTTTAGGGATAAATGGGTTGTCGTTAAAAGAGCTAACCGGCAGGTTTCAGGAAACACGATGAGAAATTAGCTTTCAGCTTCTTAAGAAGGTTTACAAAAGCAGAGATAAAGCAGAGATAAGGCAGAGTATGCTATAGTTCTTCACAATATTTTACAAGGAGCAGCAGACACTCACCACTTTACGATGGCTCTCCGAGCCGGATTTCCTGAGACGGCTGCCTTTCTGAATGAGGTGAAAGCGATCGACACATGCCAGAGCCATCTGCGGTTCTGAACGGAAATAACTCTTCTGCTGCTCTTGGAATGGTTGGTTGGATTTCCGCACAAAAGACAGCAGTTGAATTTTTTTTTATTTTTTTTTCTTGGGGAAGGGAGGAAGAGGAGGGTGGTTGGTTGTATTTTTTTCCCCTCAGAGAGCCCTCACCTCCAACAACATTTCCTGGTTTTATTCCTAGAATTTAGACAAGACAAAAATATTGCACAAAGCCCCACATGAGCATGTTAGAGAGACCAATTCACATGTAAACACTCCGTGAGGATATCTGCATGTAGAAGGAATGTGAGGAACTCTATATTAAAAACAAAGTCATCTTTATTTACGGGGGAAGGAAAGCTATAAAAGAGAAATTCAAATGTACTAAGAACTGCCACTGAAGAAGAAACAAAACCAGATTTTCTTGACAGCATAATCATTATCAATGCCACTGCAGCTACACTTTTATTTTAATGTGCACATCATTATGTGCTACAGCACCCTGTTGAGATGTTTACCTTAAAAATAAATAAGACATGAAACTAAATTTCTGCTATAAATCCAAACTAAAATATTTTTGTAAATCAAGTATCTTGGTAAACGTTTCTGGACTTGAAACTAATTAAGATGAAGCTTAGAATATTTCAGGTGGGCAACAGCAAAATCTCAACAGAAGTGTACCTTCGCAAACCTGCAGTTGATTTACGGGGAATTAAAAAACATGATTCCCAGCTGCTTACACAATGAAAATTTTGTACGTGAGAAATGCTGAGACATCCACTCAGAGTCCCCAGAATCGTATCATAGGAGATAAATTCAAATATAGTGTAAGCTACAGGATTGAAAGCTAGGTTTACGCTAAAAGCCTAATCTGATCGCATACCTGTTAATTTTACAAAAGTTCCTGGTATTCCCCAAAACCCTTCTATAGCAAGACAGTTTTAGAAGCTGTACAATTTCACAGAAATCCTCCGGAAGCTTCACTCAGTCTCTCAGTAGGGATCCAAAGTCTGTCTTGGTCTCCTGCCATATTTTCTGTTTCCCGCTGGGACATTTCACACAAGCAGGCTTTTACCTTTCCTTACAAATATTTTTCTTTCAAAATACAAATCAACATTCCCAAATGCTTGTAAGAAGTACGCTTTCAGGTACAAGGCTATAAATTTAACGTCAGGACTTGTCCCCAGTTCACACTAACAGGTACTGACCTTTCTCTGCTTTGTTTGAACCCTGAGGGCTCTTTACAGAGGTTCTCACCCAGCTGGGAAACATCAAACCAAATTCTGCCATCACCATGTGTTCAATTAAGAGTGCTTGTCCACAGCAGTTTGGCGTTAGATTTATGCCAGTTTAACAGAACAAATCCTGTCCTCAGCATCAGAGGTCGAAGCAGCAGAGCGCTGCGTTTCCCAGTCGCAACGGCAGGCTCAACCTGGAAGAGGACAGACAGAAATGAAGGTATTGGAAACTCAGAATTATCTGTCAAGAACTGGGAAGAGATTCCCCTTAATAAAAAGCTATTCAGGGTATTTAACTGGACTAAAATAAATTAAGCCAAGTTTATTTCTAATGATCTAATTTATTTCTAATTCTGCAAATTCCTCCCTGCCCCAGGAACACCAGCTTTTCTGCAATGACTCTTTGCCTGCGGGAGGCTGTATTCAGAATATTTTAGCTTGCACTGTGCTCCCTTATCTGCTAGTTAATTTCTTTGTAGATCTAGAGATTGCTTTTAGTAGTCCAGATATTGAAGCTTCAAATAGAAAAATTGTGTTTGGTTTGAGGCATACAGCATGTTGAATTATGAATCTTCTTTCAAAAGATGAATTCTCTTACCAGGTACAGCACACACATTTTCCCACAAATGATATTTGACAGGTTTGGTCATCACATTGAACACATTACTAAAGCTTAAAAACTCCAAAAGACAAATACCAACTTGATTTTATTTCTGAATGACAGTTCAGTTCATAGCATGAGAGATGCACCGTGTTCAGGAGATATTACAACATACAGGATCTTCAAAAGATGAAAACCGAGAGGAAACGAGCGGAGATTTCCCCTGGGGTCTGACCTGATCTCGTTGAGCCGTTTCACAGAGGGCAGTTCTGAAAATGCCATTTTCATTTAGTGCAACTCAACACCTGGATGATGGACAGACATAACTCACAAACACTTTGAAAAGGGGCAAAGCAATTTATACGACAGTGTTGCAGAGCGGTGATAGGACTTATGGTGAAGTTATGAATTTTGGAACATAGGGCCTCACCCTGGAGAATCCCAACCCAAACAGGTCCATTCATATTTAGAGTCCACAGCTATCTGGTATTTTTGGGGAAAAGGCCCTACATTTAAATCTCAAGCTAACATTAGGAATCAAGTTTTAAGCCAGTAAAGCACTCGCTGGTCATCGTGGTCTGCCTTCACACAGATGTGTAACTTGGGTGTTATGCAAATTTCTTGGAATTAAGAGGCTTTGAGACAAAGATTTAGGTATGCAACCCAACTGACTTTATTATTTCCTAGCATCCAGCCATTTTAACAATTCTGCCTTGTCAGCATGGACAATAAAACCTTTTTCAGGTTTGAAAACAATGAAATGAAATTACAGAAGACTAATCTTGCTGGTGTGCCAAATGAGAACACTCACAATAGAACAAGTCCGCGTGTCCTGTCGTCATTCTTCTTTATATTGATTTTCCCTGTAATCCCTCCCAAGACTTATTATTTCCATAAAAGGCTAGATTAAAACAAAAATGAAAAACATATACATAAATTTAAAAAAAAAATCAAAGCACACTTCCAGATTTCCAGTTTCACAGAAATTATATAGACTATTAATAAAACAAATCATGTTTGCTTCAGAGTTTAACTGAGAAAAAAAATTAGGTTTTCCTACCATTTACTTATCAATCCTGCAAAAACCTTTGATTGTAATAAGAAAGCAATGTAGTTGGCAGGATTATGCATTTGTCTGTTACTTTATCTGTACTGCAATGCAGTTGTCCCCTCTTCTCCAAAGTCCTTGCAATTTATTATTCAAGGAATGCCACAGACTAATGGTCCTAGTTAATAGAAAAAGAAGTCTTCATACTAAACTAAAAAAGAGAAGTCCAAAAAAAGCTATTGAGAAACTTTCTGAAACAGATCAAACATTGTTTTGGACAGGATCACACACAGTATTTCACAATACAAGATTTGTAGTTACATCAGCAATTAAAAACAACAAACTTCCTTCAACTTGGTTTTAAGATTAGATTGAAAACATGTATTTATTGGGCCCAGAAGTGTTTCATTATCAAGCTCCAGACCATATCAATTTAAATTGCAGGTGGACACCAGTTTCCCTCAGACCCCCCCATACCAGTCCCCTGGTCCCTGTGCTTTTGTCAGCCAGCCAAGGTTTGCAGGATTGTGTCTAAGGAGGCCAGAGCTAGCATATGGCAAACCACAAGAAAACTAGCTTCGTTCTCAGCTGGTCCCCTCCCGAATCCTACTGCCCTGCTGGGAATTAAGGATTGATGAATGCTCAGATGAATCCAGAGGACTGTCCCATTACCTCTGCCCAGCTCTCCTTTTCAATATTGACTTCATGGACAGGGTTACACAGTCACACCATCTCCATAAAGAGCTCTTAGTGACCTTAACACTGGGCTTCCAGCAGGAAGACTGATCAGAGGGATCTAATGCCATGGCAATTCCCCAGCACACCAAAGCATTTGTAACCTAAAAGCACTCTCTCTTCTGGCTAACCAGAGAACTGCATTTCTGACTTTGTATTAACTAGTTGCAGTTGCAGCAGAAAATATCTGCAGTAATTCCCTTAAAAAAAAAAAGTTCAAGTAAGTCCCAGTAGTCAAACCACAGGTCAAGTGCCCTCTAATGCCCATGCTAAGGAGAATACATTCCTCTTGACGGGAGGCACATTCAAAAGAGTAACACGCATCTTGCTCTATTAATTGAGGTCAAGCTGTCTACATCCCATGAGTAAGGGAAAGGACTAAATAATTAAGCAACAGGTAACAGCAGCATGGGGAGTCATATCAAGACATGGTCCAAAAGACTGTCTCTTTCAAACTGGAGAATTTAAAATTATTATTGTTATTATTATAAAAGAAAAGATAAAGAGCCCACTGCGGGACTCTTCTTTGTAGCCTGTCCTTTTAGGACATGAAGACAAACTATTTTCAGAATACACCAAATTTAAGATGGTCCTTAAGGCACTGTTTGCAACATTTGTGGAAAAGGACATGTGAAAACAAGATGTATTACAATATATTAATACAGCTGGGAAATCCTAATTGAATGTGAGGTTACAGAGATGTTTTCTCCCTCTTTCCTCTTGCAGGGCTTCTCTCATTCCATCTGACCTCGTGTTCCATCCCTGGAGGAATTACATCAAAACTGGATCCCCAATGCCGTGGTCTGGGTTGCAAGTGAAGGAGATGGTGATGGCATAGCGAGTGCCCCAGTGGACCTTCTCTACCCGATGAAGGTTCTCAGATCCAGAGGTGAAAAAGGAAACCCGGCCTGTAAAGACAAAGTATTTCATCAGTGACACGGAGTTTCCCACTCACTATCAGCTCTCTACACGATTTTGCTGTTGTCTCAGTCCAGCTGTTCCCTAGCTACCTGAGAGCCCATAGGTCATCACAAAGACAAACTGTTATGAGCTTACACTGCATTCTGACAGCTTTATGTACTGTTTAAAACGTACATTAATCCTTTGTGCTACAAAACTGGAGACGTAATTCCGCCGTATCTCATAGTTTATAAAAGGCAGGAGGAGGCCAAGTACATCTGAAGCCAGTTCTTAGTTGCCTCAAAGAAAAAAAATAAAACAAGCAACTGTAGTGACTGTCCGCAAAGTGTACCGATTTCCTCCCTGCCCCTTCTAGCCTGGGCTCTAACTTTAGACCAAAGAAGGAGGAAGTACTACAAAGGTGGCAAAAAGTCTTCAGTGAAAAAACCCTCAGCAGGTTTACAAGCAGCTGTGGCAGCTTATCAGCATTGTACCCAGTATTTGCTCTCGCTTTTTGTGCGCAGTCTGATCACTCACTGTTCAGCCAGGTTAGAAAGTTATGTATCAATCATGTATAAAGTCATTTTCCATAGAAAAAGCCTCTCCATCAATGCATTGGGTTGGAAATTGTTTTATAGATGCAAGTGCCTACTCTTGTGCTTCATCCTGTCCAAGCTCTGACCACCGCCTTGCCTTGGGGTTCTCCGGGCCTTAAGTGGCATCAAGGTGAAGTGGAGTTACTTTGATAACGACAGCGGAGGTTATTAGCACCCCACTTGATCACACAGCAGAATGGAGCCCTCTGCACTTTCACACTATTAAGCTGTTCTGAAGATACAGAAGCTCGATGTTTAGCAAGCGACTCAGAACTGATGCATCTCTGGACGACTGCTCAGGTTCTCCTGAGAAAGCAAGTAACGCTCACAGCACAGCTCCTTTATCCCAATAGCATCTGTTCTGCCAACTCAGGCGTTTCCCCCACTGTTCAAATTAGATTGAAGTTTGTTAAAAAGCTTCTCATAGGGAACTCATTGCAATCTAACTCTGCCGGGAACTCATTCACATGCAGGCACAATGAAACACTTACACGCCTACTTACAATTTGCACAAGATAAACTGTTCCGACCATTCTACAACCTCTACTGCAGAAACGGGCACCAGACAACATAGGTGGCTTTCTCTTCTAACTAAAAGTGATCCAAAAGATCCCAAAGTTATTTTGTTTGCATATTCCTAAGCAGCACAGACGGGAGAGCTAAACAAAAGCAGAGTGACCCCTGTCGTGGTTTAGGGCCAGCCAGCGACTGAGCACCAGCTGCAGTTCACATTTAGTCGTTCATAGCTCAGTCTTTCCTAACTGCCAAGCAGAAGTCATATCATACTCTTCTCTGCCTGTGGCTGCACATCAATAATTGGTAAAGCTACATACATATATTAAAAAAACAGTTTCATTCGTATGCACAGCTCATTTACACCTCGGTGTCCTGCTTCTCTGGATGAAAGACTAAATGAAGGCAGCGTGCTCCTGTCCTGTGGGTGTTGCAATGAACAGTGCTGCCCGCAAGGATTTCATACAAAGTCCCTGTGCCATGAACATTTTTTTTCTTTTAAGTCTTCTTTCAACATCATTCAAGTACTTTATTGGTCCCCCACCCACTCACTCAAAGCTTTGCCTTAAACTGATTTTCAAGCGTTTTTGTTTCATCTCTTACTAAAAGTAGTGGTAATTCAGAGTTAGACAAGTTTCAGTGTATTGTTTAAGCCAGTTAAACTGGATTTTTTGGCTAAACAGAATGTCTTTTAATTTCTTTCTTTAATAAATATGCCTTCATATATATGGTATCTTATAGTTCCTTGGGCATCTGGTCCCGTATCTGTCAACTGGGGTCTCCAAGTCACTGAACAATCCCACAATCAGTTTTCAAAGATATTTTTTCCTCACTTGGGAAGAATTTCTTTTAAACTAACTTCCATTGCAAAATTTTGAAGCAAAAGCACATACTCTCCATCATAGACTATTTTTAATAGTATAAATGTTCCAGAAGAGGGTAAAGAATGTTAATTCCCATCCTATCTGACAACACCGTCAAGGAATATATGACGACAGCATTATCTAGAGACTCCTAGGGAAAGATACAAGATAAAATAAAGCTGTACCACTACCAGATAGGATGACTTCCAGGACTTTCAAGCATACCAAGACTGGGCCTCTCATAATCCTGCTTCAATATACAGTGTATAGAAACCACTTCAAAAATTAAATCTCTACAAGAAAGCAAGCAGGTCAGAAGCCAGACCCTTTGGAAAGCATGGCTCTGCTCCTAGGTTATAGCCTGTCCTTGTTCTAGCTATTTTTTTGATCAATTTTGAATTAAGATTTTAAAGCCCAAAGTTCCAAACTGTGAATCATATTAGCAAGTTAATAGGATCACATACAATATGGGTCTGGTTTTAGCTATGAAATTGCATTCAAGGTGTTGAAAGTGCACTTTTTTGTTTTTAAAGCGTTACATGCTGCCACAACTAATGCAGCTGTGATAGGATTTATCTCACTGTGAATGGCAAGGAAGACACAGGGCACTCCACTAAGCTCTCCAGACTATGAAATATTGATAGAGTGAACGCTGAGCTTCATAAGAGATCAGAGTTTAACTACAAACACTGAAGAATGGCTATGCAACTATTCATTGCAGATAAAAGTACAGATGTACTTATAATTTCCTGATGAAACATTTTTGAGCTACAAAAGCTCAGGAGAAAGTGTGTAAAATTCTAATCGCATTTCCTTTGTCCTTTTCTTTCATTATTTAACAATGGCCTCAAATCAGTCTTGACACTTTCTTGTCTCCTCCTCTGATCTGCCTGCTCAGATCTCTTTCCAACACACTTTCCTGCTCCACTGAAGAAATCCTGAGTACTACCTCCTGGCACATAATTTCAGTTTGATTTATGAACACTTACTTTTAAAAGCATAAGCTTTTTTGAGATGACGAGCTACTACTCAATATAATTTTATAGTGTATTGTCTAACAAAAAAAGAGAAAGTGTTTAATCCCTGATCCTTAAAGAACACTTTTGGAGAGGAAGAAATGGCAAATGGATCATCTCCTGTTTTGAGGTCCATGCTTCTAAGCTTTCAGAAAGAGGCCAGTCTCTGAGCTACGTTCTGAAGGATGATGATGGGAATGGAGGTGTCCTGGGGTTAGAAGTGATGCCAAGGATAAAAACCAAAGGATTTGGTTTTTTCCACCGAGATGAACCTATAGTCTGAAAAGTATTTTATCCCGATTGTGAACATTTGACTCATTTTTCCCCAACCACTGCAAGATGCCAAAAACCTCCATTGCTTCTTTAGTTTCATGATGCTTTGATCCATACCTCAACCTCAGGGAAAGGTTTTAGATCCATAAGTTACAAGGAACCGTGGGCTGCCCTCTCACATCTCTCTCTCTCATCTCCTCCTGGCCTCCAATTTCCATTCCAGCAGAAGCCGGTCATGCAGAGCACAGCACAGCAATGAGTGCAGCGCACCGGAGCACTTAGTGCTTTTAACACCGGGACATACAGCCCCCATATTACATTAAAAATACACTTTGTAGGCACTATCCACATTCTTTCCTCTTTTGTGCCTACAAACACTTAAAATGTCTTTATAGCTGTTCCCAGATGGCTTTGAGATGTCCATCAGGCTGTCCAGCAATAGGGGAGTGAGCTGTGCTCAGCCTAGTTCCCACAGAGGAGTGCAACAATGGACAGGAGGAAACTCCTCCCAGACATCTGCACTTGTTCTCACCTTTCTTATTAGAAAAGTAAAAAAAAAAAACCACCCAAAGAATTGGAAATATCTGTGGTAACCTCAAGACCTGCAGGAGCTTGTTTCTAAATTATTAGCTTGGCTGCATATCCCTACAGGAACAGAAGTAATCAGTCCTTGCCTTTGATCTCTATGACAACAATACCTGAGTCTACAGCTTGTTTTCTCTTCCTTTCCATGCTTTCTCTACTTTCCAGCATTAAGTGCTAGAAAGGGTGTTTCAAGATGGAGTTTGGTCCAATAAAAGCTCAGCTGATGAGCTTCTGATCCCTGCAGGCTGCAGAAAGGGTTACTGGGATGCAGTCACTCCCCTTTCTCGTTCACAGCTATGCCTCCAGCTCTGCTTCTGTCCTGAGATCAGTCAAGAGTTTCCTCCATGGGTAGAGCTGCTTCTCAGTCTCTTCTTTCTGCGGTCCTTGAGCATTGACACGAGTTTTAAAAACTTAAAAGAGTAAGCAAAGGATAAATTGTATTGGGGCTGAAAGAACTCATGTCATGGAAGACTGGGGTGCAAACACATGTAAATGTGCTACTCTCACAGGGACAGGACAGGGAGCTGCTAACAAGCTCAGTGCCACAGCATCCATCAAAACTGAGCCCAGTCTTTGGTGTCACTGACACAAGTCAAGCTCTTAAACGCTGTCAGGCTGAGAAAAGCTTTGATGTGAAAAACAGGAAAAGTCTTGCTTCCTGTAACAGTAGTAAGACTTTAATCATATTAGAGGTCACCACTTATTCTCCTGATTTTTGGAGAATCAGTTTTTGCAGTGATTCACAGGAATCATTATTTATGAAGACATAAAAATGCCAGTCACAGCTCCACTGCTATGAATTTTATGTGATCCTAATTTAAACGAAGCAACACTTACTTTCAGGAATAATATTTAACAAGCAGCAAAAGCAACAGATATTTCACTATGCAGCAATTATGTCAATCTAATTACTCAAACAAAACCACCAGAGGAATATGTGTATTAACTGTGAGCTTTTGCTTTCCCAGGTTTTATTCACAGTCATAATTGCCCATTAGCAATGAATTCTTTCTAGATGTACTCAGAAAATACAGCCACTGCAAAAAGCAGCATACAGGTGGGAAAGAATTATGCATCCAGCCATGTATCACAGTAAAACCATCAGTATTCCCATAAGGCTTGCTCTCAGGAGATTTTATGCATATTGAATTTTAACATTCGGTTGCACTTCCATAAACAAGCTGCCTACAGTTTGCTGCCTAACCTCTGCACTGTGGGGTGATGCAGATTGGAGGAATACACAAAGGAAACAATTTTCAGTGATAACTATGCCCTTGACACTTAACTGTGACTTCAGCCGAACCAGTTACTCTGTCATTTGCCTCCTTGTCTCTGAAATGAAGCCAGTACTGACCTGTTCTAACAGGGTTACTGTGAAAATTAATTACTAAACACCATTACAATGATTTGCAGTTAGCACACATTCTGTTTTACAGGTATTATAAAAAAAAAATCCTCTGTTGTTCTTTTTCTGGCAAGAGAGAAAGTGGCAAGGCATCCCAGATTAAATTATAACAAAGTGTAGGGAATATATGAAAGGACTTTGAGAACGATGCAAATAGTAAGATACCACAATGCTCATAAGAAAATTATTACAAGATTATTATGCCTCTAATATTATAAATTCATTGCATAACTTAGGCTGGAAGAGAAGTTGGAAGGTCATCTAGTCCAATTCCCTTTCTCAGATCAAGGCTAGCTTCTAAATTATATCCAACTCCTGAGTTCCACCAGGCTGCTCAGGCTCATATCATCAGCACACGAGGGCAGCCTTCAGACACTGATGGTGCCCAGGGATGTCTCAGGCACACATACTTTGCTACCCCCATGTCTCCTGTGCTTGATTTTTGAGGAAAGGACATGGAGTAGGTGATCTCCAGAGGTCCCTTCCAACCTCAGTTATTCTGATGACACCTGGAACAGGCCAGTCACATTAATATCAGCTTTAGACATCACTTTCTACTTGTAGCATGTCTGGCTTGCCACTGGATTCCAAGTCCCTCTGTGCTCCTGTCCTTCACGTGAGACTACCACTTGTGCTTTCTTGGCAGCATTCTTCTGGCCCTTCTAGTTTAATTCACTGCCAAAATTTCCTTGTAAACTCCATGGGCCAGGAGAACATCAAGGAAAAATGGCAAATTGTGTGTTAGATTGCCTCAACCACCACTTAGTCACACAAGCAGGGGAGGGATAACTGTCCCCCCGCTCTCCTCCTTGGTCAGCTCACACTGTGGCTGGACCCCAGGGAAGGGCAGGGGCTCTGCCTGCCATCAGCGATGGGGAAGGGGCAGAGCAGGGCTGGGGAGTGTTCACTGTCCACAGCAGCTGTGGGGACACTGGAGAGCCCGAGCTGCCGCTCAGAAGGAAAGGAAGCATCTCATCTGCCTGATTAAAGGGAAGCAGGAGCAGTTTATTTGGCACTACAGATCTATTCAGTATCTTTCATCTTAGCACTGACAGCTTTGACTGTCTGCTTAACATTTACCAGCTCTAAATGTTACTAGGGAAAGAAGGAAAAACTGCATCTCATCTGCTGAATGACACCAAGGCAGAGGCACTGCCAGGAAACCTGCACAAACACATTTGTCTTCTCATTCTTGTCATCTGCTCGGGTTTAATTGCTAATTCATTCTCACGTAAAGTGGACAAGTAAAACCACAATATCATTAGGGAAATAACCTGATATTTTCCTTTATCACACAATAACTTAAGATATACTTATTTAATTACTTATAAATAAAAGTTGAATGGGGAGAGCTCTAACTCCTTACCTAAACCCCACAAAAGTAACAATGACAGCGCCTGTAAGTGCCCTGATCCAGGGTAAAAGAGAGGGCAAAAGCTCCTCTAAACAATTTTGCAACATATACCGCCAAGCACAGAAGCATAAAGAAGCCTATGGCCAAAAAAACCAAACTGCAATGGGTATCTAATGAAGCCTAGTTACAAACTTGTCCCAAATTTACTTACTAGACAGAGTAACACTTGCTGTTATAAATCAAGTCGCTGATTCCCATAGCGAACTCTCCCCCAGCTGGCTTGCAGCTTGCAGAAGTATTATCAATACTTTTAAAAGTACTTGCTTCTATTTTAAATTCAGAAGCACCTGGACTGAAAGCTTCCAAATTACAGTTTTTAAAGAAATAAATGAACTTAATTATTTCCTACTAAAAGTACATGAGCACTTTTGGAGTTCAACAGAATCCCTCCTGCTTCTCTTCTATCAGCACAGTTGGTTGCTCAAATCAAGGGGGGTTTCTGCTCTATCCATCATGTCTGAAGGTGTGACAGCTTTGTGAAGTACTTAGAAGTGAAAACCGCACAACTGTGCTCTCTCCAAATCACACAGTTACTGTGTCTCACCAAGGCCTGTAGGCTCCATTTCTTCTCCCTACAGCCAAGTGAAGGACAGGGGTATCACCTCTGCTCTGCCTGCTGGTTCTCCCGTTCAGCATTCAGCCACATGTTGAGTCAAATCACATGTATGGCCAAGTTCTAGGTTTTGGACCTCTGATAAAGAAAGAATTCATCCTTACATTTAGTAAATCACTAAAGCATAAACACAAGTGGCCTTTAAACAAAAGAGACTTCAGGGTAGCACCTATGGTGTGTGACATGAACACTCACAACACTTGGGAACCAAGAAATGGAACATCATTGCTGAACTACGCAGGGTAACACAGCCGAACCAGCAGTTAATTTGGTATTTTGTTTTCCTTTATCTGTTACACTACCTGAATTTCACCAGGAACTGGCTGAAGCTGATTTTCCTGTGCTCCCTCTTCATGCCTTAGCTAAGCTGTGTATCTGTCCAGTAGTATCAAATCCATTTTGTGAAATATCAGCTTGCACATGCATCCCATAAAACCAAGTCCTGTGCAGCAAGCCATGAAAAGTACTTACAGTGCATGCTACATGTGTTCATGGACAACTAAGTACTCCATACCAGGGGAAAAAAAATCCTTAGAGGCCAGTTCTCAGTATGGACAGTGCTTCCCAATGCTCTCGGAGCACTGAAACACAGACATCTGTTCAGGTCCCTGTCCCCCCAATGCTCCTCAATCCTTTCAGTGGCCCAGCTAGCGTGAAGTGACCAGTGCTATCCTCAAGAACAGATCCCCTCAACAAGACAGGGTATTTGGTATGAAACCATTCATGTTAAGTGCACACCTAACCTGTGCCTCCCCGGTACCTATTGCTTTATGGGCCCAATTAAAAGGTTGTTTCATTTAATGCCATTATAAACCTACCATCAAGCACCCCTGGAACACAAAACCAGAGTCTGGAGAACAGTTATCCTCCCGTGGAAAACAAAACAGAAAGCAAAAGAAAACTCTTCAGAGTTTGACAAAGAAATGAGGAGCTGTTGAGGTATTTTCTTCATATTTTTTGTCACAACTCCAGCAGGTTCTCTCTTTTTCTACCATTTCTCTGCAATCACCTTAGCAGTCCCAGGAGCAATCTGTGATTAGCATTGGAAGTCAGGAAGAACTGCTCTGCTGCACAGCTGGTCATTACTGCAGCTGCTCATGCCGGCTCCATTTGTTCTCTAGCACTTACAGCTACTTCTGCACATTTTTAAAAATCATTCTCAACTTTTAGTTGTTACTGATTTATCATCAAGGTGTGCTCCAGTTGTACTGATTGGAGCAAAACTAAAGCCAGGAATGCCAGAAGGTTATCAGGATCCAGACTGAACCTGGATGGTGCAGATTAAATGTAGAGAAAGATCAGACCACCTGTACGCAATGGGGGAAAGAGATAATCCCCTGTTCCATGATACAAGATGCATTACTAAATATATGCTTTAAACACAGTTTTCACAGCTTGTGTTAACATTTTGTGGGACTTTTGAATCTGGAAATCTTGCTTTTCACATCACTGCACTTTCTGCCACTATGCTGCATTCCCTCAGCCATTAGTAGGAATTCCTCCAAATTGTTTTTTTAAAGAGCACAATAAAATAAATACATGACAAATTCCCACCACTTAACTTGGAGTACAGCACTTGTTCTCGTGATTACAGGATCTGACAGCCACGTGATATCTAACCACGGCAGTAAAGCTCCATTTATCTCAGTGAATGCACACACAGACACCCTGAAGCCCATTCCCACACCCTAAGAAAGCTCTGTAGGCATTCCTCAATGTATGCTTTTCCTTACCTGAGCAGAAAAACTAATGACTCAGGCTTTGAGCATACACTTTTTTCCATTCTAAATGATGAATAATCCAACTTCACAAGTTCCCTTGTAAGCTCATACCTTAAACTCAAATATTTTTACACTTTCAGAAACACCCACTTGTGACAGCTATGAAAATATGCCGAGTTTGATATTCAGGGAAGAGTCACATTTCACTCTCCAATGCACAGAACTCATTTTGCACCACAGGTTATTTTCTTCCACAAACACACAGAAGTGATTGCAACCTTCCCTTCCACACTTGTATAATAAACATCTTGTACGAAGAACAAACTCCTTTATGAGTTGAAAAGTGCAGCAAAGCTGATGTTAAAACCAAGAAATGCACGTGCAGATAAGGAACATACAGCCGGTACAGAGATTTCATCCAGCCGCAGGGTTTCATCTGCACTTTATCACGAAGTCTGTGACCTGTCTCATATTGCCAGTCCCCAAATTCACACAAGACTCTCCAAAATGATGAAATTTTAAATATGTTTTACACTGACAAATCTAGTAACAGCAGAAAGCATACCAATATTATCACTGGAAAAGAAATGCCTTGATGCAGGCCAGTTGTTTTTAAACCTCCGGTATCTACTGAAGATTACCAGAACAGGTCTCGGGCCAGGAAAGGAAAGTTAATGGTGAAAGGGCTGTGGGTTTTATTTTTAAGGACCTCATTCTAAACGTTGCTCTGTTTCTTCTAGTCTCTTGAGCAGAGCTACCCCTGCTGCAAAGGATGGAAACAAATGCCAATCTGACAATTTTGGAAATGGAATTCACACAGACACTTAAAAGCAACAGATCCTACTTTAGAACTGTTTCTTTGGCCAAAAAAAGTTTTCTTTTCAAAGTAATATTTCACTTGGCACTAAGAATTCTCTTACTCATGGTACAGTGAGTTTCTTGCAGCAGACAGAGGTCCTGACTTAAGTCAAAAGACACATATATATATTGCTAAAGCCCATCAGGGCACAAGAAGGATGTGTTCCTTAATGCCACATTTGGTTATGAACTAGCCAAAGGTCTGGACACGTGAACTGGCATTGTGGTGGTGACTTGATCATGTCCATTAAAAAGAAGACAGCCTCTAGGTTAATAAATTATAATTCCTTCTTAAACCTAGATATGTTTGTTAATAATTGAACCAAGCAATTCTATAGACCATCTACAAATTATCCTGAGTCTTTCACTCAAATATGTGAGAACTGGGACCTACAGACTTCTTACACAATCCACCAGCCATCCATGTTTAGAGAAGAGATAAGTGTGTTAAAATCAGGCTCCTCTTTAACAAAAGACTTTTCCCTGTCCCTAACTGTCTGGCTAAGACGGATCCTCAGATGCTAAGTGCTGTGAAAGCATTTGAAGCAGCAGTGGGACTTGCCTAGGCAGCACTCCCAAACACAGGCAATCCCAGTGCTTTATTTTTAATTGTCTTTTGTTGTATTTCAAATTACTGCTTTTCTGCTCTGCTGCAGCAGTGACAATGCCTTTCTGTCCCCTACTGCAAAGCCCAACACTTTAACAAATTATTGCTCTCAGAAAGAGGGAATGAGCTCATTTTGCCACACAGTACCAGGTTCTCAAAATGCAGGCTAAGTTTAAGGCAAGAACTGCCAGGTTTTGGAACTGAAATGACATTAGCAATACAGTAAATGAGCTGTCATGCACTAAAACTGAACCCGCAATTACACCAGTCATCTCTAAAAAAGCCTGAATCTCCTAAATGAGACACATAAAAACTTATCAATGCCTGGTTTCAAAAACTGGGTTGGAGTGACAAAAGCAGCATGTAGGATCAAAAGAAGCACTAAAAACAAAACAAAAAAACAAAGAGGGAAGGAGAGAAAAAACATTGCAAAGGAACATTCTGAACATGAAAAATGCATCCGCTTGTACCAGCAACAGAAAACACCCCGGGGTCATTCCCTCTTCACATTCTCTCACATGCCCCATTTTATCAGCAAGAGGAAAAGTGCAATTGCCTTCACATTGCTTCTCTCACAGGATGTCAGTAGTTATTTAGATTGCACCCTAGGCAGTGACACAACCACGGGATCCCTGACAACTGTGTTTAGACAGAGGAGTGTGTTAGAAAGGTGTAACTGGCATTAAAGTTCATTTTCTGCTGTGTACCTGTAGCACATTTGATCTTTCAAAAAAGGCCATTCCCTACAAGCTTTGCATTGTTTTATTTTAAAAGGTGTGTTCAACCAGTTCTGTGGCACACCTCCTGTCAATACAGCCTGGGAAAGGGGATGGCCAAAACCAGGTGCTGTTAAAAAAAAAAATCCTACTGTACTTTATCTGCTCCCCCTTCCTCCCCAAGAATGACATCCAGAGCACACACCTTTGCAGCAGAGCCTGAAAATTAACCAGATGGGGCTGAGCAGAAGCAATTTCACAGTTGCAGACTTTTTGAAATTAAGTCAGCAGCACGCTGCATACAGCAATCAGACTGAGTGCCCCGGTACTGTGCAAGGAGACAGCTGTCCTCCCAGCTACCTAGAATTCAACTATGATTTCTACAGCTATAAAAAACATGTTAATCTTAGAATTGCATCTGGAAATGAAAGAGTTTAAAATGTTCCCTTTCAAAATACTGGTGGCAGCACTTTGTAAGAGATGATGGTTTCAGTTTAGGGTTTATTTCCAACCACAAAAGCCAAAATAATCAAACATACAATTCTTGATACCAAACCAGAATGCAGATAATCTCAGAGTTTATTGAAGTCAGTATTACTGCTGGTCAGTGGATTGCTATGATCCATAAATAAAAAAACCCCACACCAATCCCCATTTGCAGGCAGCAACAGTCACAGTTCTGCTTCGGGTAATGCCTGTCAGTAGACAATTACTGAGACTATCTTTAAATGAGTAAATTTCCATCTTTTCTCTCTTGAAAAAAAGAATGCGGTAGGAACATAAAGTTGTCCTTGACTTTTTTTTCCTGCAGAAGTGTGACTGTTGTTGCATTATAAAAGGGTACACTGCTGTAAGCTCTGTACTCACCTGCCCAACCAACGAATTGAGGCTGAGGTCTTTCTTCCCAGGCACACTGCCTCAAAGTAATTCTAGTTTCAAGTGATCCATTTATTAAAAAAAACTTAAACCACCCATAACAGAAGGGCTTGGTTTTAGGTATAACTGACAGCAATGAGAATGCTCATCCCTGTCTGATCTACAGAAAGCAGGTATGGGCTTACACCCAAGTTACCGTGGTCCATCACGTCACTGCAGGTGAGCAGAGCTGTGGCAATCAATCACCTTCACACCCAGCCCACAGCAGATGCAGGGTATTAAGCCCCACCTTGAACAACAAAGGAATTTCAGGCCAGTCTGTCTAAACCAGATTGCTTTATTTTGGATTTGCTGTAGTCACACAGTTATCTTCGCTCTTGACGCATCGTGACCTGCTAAGCTGCCCTAACTGGATTGCAGCTCTGAGCCCTACAGCTTTCAAGGAAGTCACTTCGTGTGGCTTAGCTCCAGATACTTCAAACTGTGGCCACATTTTAACCTTTTTCAATCTTTATTTTTTGTGTAATGAATCTAAAGATAAAATACTACATTATTCCACAATTACTGCTGAGACAAAGTCCCACTACACCTGCCAGACCACTCAGTTAATAAATGGCACAATTTGGCCTCGGTGGAGGCAAACCAAGATTCTTACCTGCTCGGGGTTCTATCGTCTTGTTGGAACCTGCATCCATAAAGACAAACCGTCCACCGCCAAAGTCTTCCGTGTAGTCAGAGAGATAGAGCAGTGAAGTATAGTCAAAAGAGCCGTAAGTCACCTAGGAGTAGGACAACATCACCAAAAATTACCAAATTCTACTCTCATCTCTGCAAAGCACAAATAAGCAGATGGATATGATGAGCTTTTCTGATTTTCCAGTTTTCATGTATTTAATAAAGGGGTCTCTGAAAGCTGAGAGCATTCTTTTCTAGAAATTATATGGTTATTAGTCTATTCTGTTTACACACACACACTACATAGAAGACTAGCACGCAATGTCTATTATTTCTATTATTACAGTTTCCATCATTAAAGGAATGCTCCTATTGATTTCTATCATCCTAAATCTACTAAACAGCTAGCAAAAAAACATCTCTGAAGTTACACCTCTGTATTGTATCAAAAATATACAAGGGCTCACATCTCTTTACACTACTTCCAGATGAAATTTCACCATAAGGTTAACAAGACCCAAGAACAGCCTTTGACTAACTAATTCCACCATTATCTAACCATGGTTATACGTTTCTGGAAACCTCACCTTTTCCCTTCTCCAGCTACCACACGGGAGCTTCATGGTGACAGTGAATGAGACCTTCCAAGTCAACACACCTTTGTTGGAGGGTCTTTACTCTTTTCCATACAGGTTTTGTTTAAAAACCTTCAAACATGACTTTCAAAGTCCCTGCTTCTTCTCGGCCTACAGACCAAACACCCCATTTTCAAGAATAACAAGGTGACTTTCTTTCCTTTTAAAGTATTATTTTTACTCAATATGTATGTTGAAGATGGAGAAAAGAAATACTATACATGAATGCTCAGAGTGAAGCTATCTAAATATTTAACACCCAGTTTAGCTGATTCTGAAAATATTTCCTTTTTGTAACTACACGTCACCAAGAATTTAGAATATACTTAAGATCAATGGCTGTATTTTCCAGTCCCTTTACAGTAAATCACAACTCAATCACCTTCTGCGTTACACTGTCAAACAGCGACAATGTGCAGCACAGCAGTGCCATAGAAACACGCAACATTCGCAGAGTGTTTGGACTGACCTGGTGACTGTTAGAGGTAGGTACTACTTCCAAACTTACAAGTTTTCTAAATATTTTCAATTTTTGTTTTAAGTTACATTCGTTAGTGCCAGTTAAATTTTGGCTCAACAGCAGTTGCACAGATTACTCTGCAAGGGCAATGACTGAAGAGAACACAGCAGCAGATGGAACAGGAAGACATTTTCATTCTTACTCATATTATTATTTTGACCATAAGGGCTTAAAGGAAAAAAAAAAAGCCAAATCCAGTGATATGCTGCTCTACACATTCCAAATCACAAGAAAGAGAGAAATGTTTGGTGATCCCCTTTTCCCCATATTCACCCAAACCTCAGCAGCAATCCAGGGCAATAAATGGGAATGAACGAGCACGTGGTACTGGCCTGAGAAGAACAACACTAAGGAAAGGAAGCACTAAATTATACTCACTTATTTACAGTTCTAGAAGCCCCCCCATGTATATGACATGTATTTCTTGCCCTGGTAGTGATTTCCAATACCAGAAATGTTAATAATTGAACCAAAATTTCAAACTATTTGAGACAAGCTGTCATTAAAACCAGGTGATAAACCATAGAGGCACTGCAGCAAATCACATTTCTATAGCTCCTTCTGAACAATTCAACTGAAAAAACGCAGACACTTGCATTCAGCCTGATACTTCACACCATCAGTGTGCTCTTTTGGAGCACCCTTTACCCAAATGAGTCAGCACAGCTAATATTTAATGATAGATATTCATAACGGTATTTATATGACACTTCTTTAAAGGCTATTATTATAAATACAACTAACTGTCAGGATTTATTGCAGGTAAAGTGACTTGAAGGTTTGGCTTGTTCAGCTCAGAGAAAGAAAGGCTGAAAAGGGGTCTGATTGCTACCTACAAATACATGGGGATGGGAGGTGGGGGGAAAAATAGCTATAAACTGATCATAAACAAGTTTAAAAAAAAAAAGAAAATTTGCACAGAAGTCCTAAAATAGCTCAGATAGAAGAAATTCAAGGAAAATATACCAAAACTGATCTTATGGCAGAGCCTGACAATTCTGTGAAGGATGACAGGATCCTCGCCCAGGCAGGGGACAGCAGAAACCTTCCAGTCCCACATCACTTCTATTAGAGAACACTCTAAGACTATACGGCTGTCAGAGTCGAGCGTGCAACAGCAATTCCATTATAAATCAGATATTTGAAAGGCTCAGTTCCAAACAAATTCCATCCAAGATGAAACTCCACATCTTAAGCCAACACTCTCTTTATTTGATTTAGAAGCTTATAAATTCAACAAGATTAAACGAGTCGTTTGGGTGATTTCAGGGTTTCCATTCCTTTGTAACTAAAAGCCAAATAAATTTTAGGGGAAAAAAAACCAAAGCCTCATACAGACACAATAGATCTGTGCTACTCTATTATGCAGCTAAAAATCTTCCAAACCAAGGATATTCAAATTGAGAAATATAACTGCAATAGACTCAGCAATCTAGGGAAAAAGGCAAGAGAGGATTCAGGTGCTCCAAGAAGCCTGCATCTTTGAAGCGACAGTGTCAGGCTTTGAAACAAGAAGTGTGTCAGATACATTTTTCAAAGGCTTAGTTTCACCTTTCTTTTGCAGAGAGGAAGGGAAAAAAATCCTGAGGTCTTCCAGGAGCAACCTTCACCATTCAATTATTATGCAGAAGTACATAAAGTGATTTGTTCTATTCCAATGGGAAAGCATAAATGATACAACACAAAAGCATCCAACAAACTGTGAAAATATTTAACATGCTGAGTTTTATTGATCTTTCCTCAACTGCAGAGTACTCACAGTTGTTTTGGAGGCCCCATAAGAATTCTGCTGCTCTTATCTGGGAAATATTTCCTACTTCAAATCATTAACAATGCATTTTTTTTCCTTGCTTTCAACTGCGGTCTGGAAGCGGTAGGTGAAGCTTAGTTTGCTGGATGAACTAAAATACAAGGCAGGCTGCCTGCACTGAAGACAACCTGTGAAGCTACACCACTTGTCTGTCCTATTTAGCATTCTCCGAAACATCTTCTGACCTGCTGACCTCCTATTTGAACTCAGTCTCCTCAATAGCCTGATTAACTATATAGGCTTATTTTTTCCCTCTTTCTAAATACCTAACCATGTGAATACAGATATACATAAAGTACACCTATAGTAGGCTAAAGTTATATGCAGACATATATTCTGTAACATTTTCTGTAAGCCGTGATCTGGCAAACACAGATACGAATGCTACATCCACAGTTAGCTCTGTTCCAATTGCACTTCAGGGGAAAATAACACCAGACCTTTTGACATACAAACAGAAGTTAGAGAACGGAGAGGAATTAGAGACTTGTTTGTGCAGCAAGGAAAGAATTCAAATTAATCCTTTGACATCAATTCAAGTGAATGATGTACCAGAAGTGAACGCGGCCAGTGTCCAGTAGCAATGATACATCAGGATGTAATTTGGACTTTCATGATGGACATGAAATGAACAGAATCAAGGATGTGTATCTATCAGTCCCGATTTAAGGCATCACTAACCTAATTCAAACTCTGAATTTTCAACCAGGCAATGCAAACTGCTAGCATTTAAACCCCAAAATTAACTTTATGATCTGGCTACAGCTGAAGTCCATTATCCTAGAGAAGGGATGAACCGCTAAGCTGGGGCAGTTCCCACAAGAATGATCCCACAGTGGCTTGTCCATCTCTCTCCAACACCTGCCCTGGCAACAGCGTTTGCTCCAGGTGAAGACCAAAGAGTGACAAAGGGACCCCAGGTCAAGAGCTCAGGAAACACTTACAAGAAGCCCGCTTTGGGTCTCTATTCTCCAGCACCCACAAAG
Source organism: Pterocles orientalis (assembly GCA_011057875.1). Taxonomy (NCBI): domain Eukaryota; kingdom Metazoa; phylum Chordata; class Aves; order Pterocliformes; family Pteroclidae; genus Pterocles; species Pterocles orientalis. The sequence goes on from WKFP01014390.1 coordinate 1,437,354, forward strand.
CCCCTTCACTGTGGCTGGGGCCAGGGAAGTTCTGTCCCCCCCAAAAAATGAAAGGGAACTGACCCACACAAGGCTCCCAGCTTAGCAGGCAATGCTGCTGTCACGACAGCAGCGACAGTGGCCCAAGTTTGGTGTATTCACATGAGATCCTTGCTGCCAGGATGCTCTTGAACAAGAATGTAAAGAATCACATTAAAATATATTTGATCAAGCCTGAAACATAAGTTTACAGCACAGACAAAAAGCATTTCAATGATCTGAGTGCTCCAGCTTTCCCAACACAAACAACTTACTGCAGAAGTCAGCGGCTATAAAAGTGAAAAAGTGTTCAAACTACTTCTATAGAATAAACAAGACAAGCTACAGTTTTAACTCCCAATGTGATCTCAACAATACTTCTCTCAGAAAATACCTTGTTATGTAGCATTAGTCACATTTTCATATTTTACTGCAGGTATGCTATTTTTTTGGGGGGTGGGAGGGGGGCAAATTCTACATGATTATGAACAAAGTGTTTGGTAACTACCCCAACTGAAGTCATTATCATTTGACTGCTTTTGACTGTCATAAATCAGACTACCCAGTTATTCAGTATTAAGGTACAGGTTACTCATAACAAGTTAAAGAGACCACATTTTGTGTCTGTTTTGGGTTTTTTTGAAGATGGGAGTGGGTTAGAAAAAGCCAAGGCCAATCAGTTGATGGTTCTGAACAGACAGCCTGCAAGAAAAACAAAATGTGGACAAAAAACCAGATGGATAAAACCAGCAAAACATCTAGCCTGCTGTCCATCACATATGAGCAACGTCAGGATGCCATAACAGAGAAGCAGCTTCTACAAAGGAAACAAATTATCTTCATGGAAACGAACTTGCTTGTAAATGACAAAATAATTGTACATTATAGGAAAGATCTAGGTAGAAACACTTAAGAGTGAGGTTATCCAATCACCTTATTCATTTCCCAATGCAAAACACATGCAGAAAAGACTAAAGAGAATATTGGCAAGCCTAATGCTTGTGCAGAGACAAATCTCATTATAGTAATAAATCAGAGTCTGAAATTCTAAATCTCACTACAGTCATAAATCAGAGTCTGAAATTCTAAAATACACTTTTTTGGGGCTGACAGAAAAAAGCAGAAACCAGCCATCAGCTATTGAAATTTACTGCTTTTCCTTCCCTTGTGGCAGTCAAATTTGATTCTCTGAAAGTGGGGAAAAGCTACGAGGAACCCATTAATTTATTGTGCTGCACACAACCAGAATCACTAGTTTACTTGGTGCCTCTTGGAAATGAGCACAACACGTGATGGAATTCCTGTGAACCCCACCTGCACAATTTGTTCCCTACAAGCAGTTCCTGCCAGCACCACTCAAAATAATCTGCACCTCAAAAACCATCCCTACCACCTCTGGGTCTAGGTGCACTCCCATTCCATGGGTACATCACAGCTGTTTGAACAAGCAGCATCCAAAAGCTGGTCTGGTCGTTGTTATATTGGTGGCTACAAATCCCACCCTGTGTGGCTCTTCTTTCAAACAGCAGCTGTATCAGGGATCACTGTCACCACATTTTCTAAGTTGAAGCTGCTCCTGCCTACATGACAAGAAAGGGCACAGGAGCTTACACTGCCGTTGTGAGCCACAACACACATTATACCTCCCCCAGGCCGACCTTTCCAGGAAATGTTTTCAAGGCAAGGAATATTTCTCTGTTCGATTTTTCATCTTAGATGTTTCAGGGCACGGACCTCAAGGTACGCTGCCCCCATACAGACTCGACCACTGAGGCATAACTTAGATTTTGATGAGGTAAGTTTTATTTGGCTCCATCTGGGCTGACCCATGACTCTAGAGTGACTCTTAAGTTTTAAATCCTCAAGACATGAAATGTGGGTATTCTGGTGGGGGTTTTTTGTTTGTTTGGGCTTTTTGATGGTTTTTTTCCTGTTTGGTTCTTCCATTGTTAGTTTGGATTCTGCTATGCTGCATGGAACCTTTGAACTCAAGTTAAATTTAGAAATAAACTCAACACCAATCCCAAATAATTTAAGTCCATTGAGGAATGCAAAGTATTAAGCTATGAGCCTACAGATAGAAGACTACGCAGTTAAAAGAAAGTCACAATGCTTCCATTCTAAAAACAACAAAACATCACAGTATTGAAAGAGGGTACCCTATCTTCATTGAAGAACATGCAGTAAAAAAGCCTCCATTCACATATAACTGAAATATAAGTATTAAGAGGTGTAGATCAAATAACAACAGCGACTGATTGATCACCTTAAAATAGCTCCTGCTAGACCTGGCTGAGAGAGCAATACCCTAACTGGAAACACAGGCTTGATGAAACACTTTGCAGATGCAGGTGAATTTAATCAATGTTTCTGACACAAGAGATTCCTGAGTAGTTATTCACACAATTTATTAATTCTAGCAGAACTAAAGTTGAGAAAATAAAAAGGAATGTAATGGCCTATGTTTCCACAACTCATTTATCCTTCCATTAGGTTCATACCCCAAAGGATTTTCACAAGCACCATTTTTCAAACACGTTTGACTGATTGTTTAATGCAAAATTACTTCAAAGTGATCTAATAATAACAGGAAACATTTGCATCCCATCTCAGCCTCCTACTTACCTTGTCAACGTGGGGGTGCCAATATTCATCGTGTGTTGTCTTGGCTTCTGTGTTGTTTATTCTCGAGAAGAACGTCGGCTTAGTCAGGTACATGGAAGCAGAGCTGATACCAAACGCCTGAGCAATCCTTTGTTGAATTCTCTGTCTGACATCCCTGCAAAGAACACAACACAGTATGCCCACACGCGTCTCTCCATTCACTGCCACTGCTTCTTCCGAGCTAAGCTTCTTCCCCAGCTCATAAATCATGGGGAACATATACCCATACTTTCTCTCTTCTATTTAAGGCAAAGAGATCTACCACATGAAAAGAAGAGAACCCCCAGTGTTTTGGGTTAGAATTTAGGTTTTTTTTTTTAGTTATCAGAACCCCAAGAAAAACAAACTATTGTCTCCTGTGGCCTAGATTTTAAAGTTTCTTTGTGTAAGCAGTCTGTTTTCCTGAAAAATTCCATGCATATCTATTTATTATTATTACCAAATTATTATTATCTATTATTATTCACTGGAAAGATTAAGTCTTTCACACATATATTTTTAAACCAAAGCAGATAACTAGAAAGTTGTATCTTCATAAAGGCTTGCCTCTGAAGAGCCTTCAATTATTTTTACACTAATTATAAATGAACCAATGAAGTCTCTGGCACCATGAAACTCAGGGTTCTCAGTCAACGTATATATTGGTATCACAAAAACATTTTCCTTAAAAATGAACGCAGGATGTCTTTCCCAACTATTTGCAAAGATTCAACCAAACTATTTCTACCATGGCTATTCCTGTGTTTCTCGGGAGACAGGAAGAAAAGAATAGGATTTTTTATTTTATTTTTAAGATGATAAAAATAGAAGACTAATAATTAAGCAGGCATTACTTATATAGCAGCATCCATCTTTCAGGACGGATACCGCTGCATACAGAGCTAGAACAGGGCCATCTACAACCGCCAGCCTTAGTTCAGCCAATGCCACTTTGAAAGAGAAGAGATTTGGGATTAATGAGGAATACCTCTGGCAAGTCCCACCAGTAAACACATACAGCCAGTACTGAACTTTGAGGAAATGTGAAAGCCAGCAAAGAATGCAATAACACAATGAGATGAAATTAAAACATTGGGGGATTAAGATGTCATCCTCTATGCTTCTTAAAATCTCTATATTGTTTTCTCCCAATTTTAAGACATTCTTAGCTAGTGTATTGGACTTCCTTTTCTTCCTTCTTAAGTGCTTCAAGAGCAGCACACAAACAAGATCCTCTGAGCAAACACACTTCTGGAGTTGTGCATAGAATTACATTAGCAGTTTTGCATCTTTTCTGCATCAAACATTTCTCCCGTGGGTAGTACTGAGCTTCAGCATCATCTTCAAGAAAGTCTTTCCCAAGTGTTTCTCTAGGGAACTTACAGTGACTAAAAAGAAGTGAGAGAACTAAAACCAGACCTACAGTGTTAGGCTGTGAAAGTCAACTGTTAAAAACTATTTCCACAAGTACTAAAAAAACCCCAAATATTCCCTCTGTTCACATCACATTTTTAGGGTCTAACCTTTGGGGTCAATTCAAGCCCTTTTACATGTGAAATATCAAAACCATTAAATGAAGTTAGAGCGGAGATTTTCAGGTATTGACATGGCTGCATGAACTGAGGTTTCAAGTTGAGAGCTACATACTGGTAGAGTCTGTAAAATTCACATCGGGAAAGGATCTACAGGTCCCTCCTCTCATGCCTGGGGAGCTTGATCTTTGTCTGTTTTCTTTCCAAGGAGTAAGAATTCAGCAGAGGCTGCCTTAGGTTTCCCAAAAACATTAAATGTAATTACTCATTTCACTTCATCACAAATTGAGGGCAGCTGGCGCTTTGAACAACCCAAGAGAAGGATAAATAGCCTAACCCACAAACACTAGAGCAGCATATTCCCTGGCCCTGACACTGGGTGGCCAGTTGCATCAGCCTCTTGGAACAGATCTGCTCTGAAGCAGTCAGGCCACAGTCTTGACATAACTTTAAATCTCCAGTAGTTGTATTGCTGCACTGCTTCCTCTTTCAGGCCGATTCCCTTTCCACTTTCAAAAGCTTTCTATTTTCTGTCTGGTTTTTACAAGGCTCCGTTAAAGCCTCACTCCTCTTTGAGACTTGCTGTGCAGGGGGTGAGGCAGTGGCCCAGGGTGCCCAGAGAAGCTGTGGATGCCCCATCCCTGGAGGGGTTCAAGGCCAGGCTGGATGAGGCTTTGGGCAACCTGGGCTAGTGGGAGGTGTCCCTGCCCATGGCAGGGGCTGGGACTGGATGATCTCTAAGGTTCCTTCCAACCCAAACCGCTCTGATTCTGTGACACCTATGTAACATATGATGGAGCAAAAAGTGACGGGGCACCTCAGCATCCCTATTTCTTCACATCCTGTGGATGCCATTACATTTTAAAGCATGAAATACTACCTTGATACACAAAGTGTCATCTGACAGACGTCCAGCAAATGCCCAAGCAGCTCACATTTAATACAAACTATTAAACTGGAAAAACTGTGCCTACAAATAAGTACAACATTTAGTACAATGTAATGCAGTGCAAAAAAAATAACCAATTCTAGAGAATCAACCAGAAAAATTAGAAAAAACCACTTATCCATCATGAATAAACAGCAGATTTCCACTGATGTTTGAATGAATAACCCGTACGGCAAAGATTTGCTGGAAGCAAGCTCCAAAGTGTAATACCTCCGAGCGCCTAAATGCTTTTTCTTGCCTGAGTATATAGCACACTGCTCAAAAGCTACAGAAACTCCATGAAATTCCTAGCATATAGATATTATTTCTACCCATAGTGTTTAATACCTACTTTCTAATAATGTAGCATCAGTCAAATCAAATACATAACCTAGAGAAGAAAAAAGGAAAACATGCGCGGGAAGACTGTTTCTCAGTGCATGTGAATAACCACCAGGACTTCGCACTTTGTCATATGTAAGTGGCTGCACTTCAAAGTAAGTTTCAGAAAGCCACATAAAGCATAAAAGAAGTTAATGTAGTGGGAGTAGGGTGCAGAACATTGATCTTACTAGGAAACACTGCATTGCTCTATTGTAACTAATGCCCAGGAGATGTTATCTTGTAGCTGATGTAAGAATGTGTGAATCCCATCCATTTACAAGCTTGGTGCCAAAGGCAAAGGTAACTGTGTGCTGCACAAGGTGTGTTTCCAGGTGCTTTGTGATAATCTTGGTTGCCCTTCGTTCCAGATGGTCACGTTTACCCCACTGCAGAAGTCATCAACAAGTTGACAAACTTGTCAGTGCAAATATAAACTCCGATTCAAACTCCCCAAAAATATCTCATGTCCCTCTTTGTGACAGCAAATTAAATACCATGCATGGGAATCAAACAGTAG
>WKFP01014390.1:1450441-1476770 GCA_011057875.1 Pterocles orientalis
GTAAGTGGCTGCACTTCAAAGTAAGTTTCAGAAAGCCACATAAAGCATAAAAGAAGTTAATGTAGTGGGAGTAGGGTGCAGAACATTGATCTTACTAGGAAACACTGCATTGCTCTATTGTAACTAATGCCCAGGAGATGTTATCTTGTAGCTGATGTAAGAATGTGTGAATCCCATCCATTTACAAGCTTGGTGCCAAAGGCAAAGGTAACTGTGTGCTGCACAAGGTGTGTTTCCAGGTGCTTTGTGATAATCTTGGTTGCCCTTCGTTCCAGATGGTCACGTTTACCCCACTGCAGAAGTCATCAACAAGTTGACAAACTTGTCAGTGCAAATATAAACTCCGATTCAAACTCCCCAAAAATATCTCATGTCCCTCTTTGTGACAGCAAATTAAATACCATGCATGGGAATCAAACAGTAGAAGCAAAGGCATAACTTCTTTTGGAGATCAAAGTGTTCCCTAGAATCCTATAAAGCTGTATCTGAACACATGCATCTGTGTACTTCAGCTCATTCTGTGCCCAGTATATGCCAAATACAGCACATACCTGCTTTCAAAAATAGAATCAAGTCACTTTTTAGCCTATAAAACCTCCTCTGTACAGCCTGCTTTCCACTGACCTGGCCATTGCAACATTTATCAATATCATGACTGCAAGTTTTTCTTTCCATTCCCTTCCCTGCTATTCCAGACACAGCCTATGTAGTCTATTGGTAAAATAATTAAGGACAAACGTGTTGTATTTCATGTGTAAATCATACGACAAGATAAGCCAAATCTCAGCTTAGAAAGTGCTATCGTTGGGAAGCAATGAATGAGGCCAGAAATTCTGGCTGCCTTGGTTCCAGCACAGTAAGAAGCCACATATGCACCCAGAAGCAGGAGCCTCCCCCTCCCTTCATCCTGGCCCCCTCACCCTTCACACTTCTTTCTCCATGTCCCCCATATATCAAAAACTGTTGGGAAAGCTCTTCGTAGCTACAGTACACCAGAAAATACTTCTTTATGCTGGAGAATGTAAGAATTCATTTCCATAAACACAGCAACTATTCTGTCATTCAAACTGCTCAGGGTGGACCCTGGCTCCAATGGGAGGCACTACGCAGAGCCCTACTATGGCAATACACCCAAATACAGCACCCAGTGAACAACACAGGTAACTAATTAATCCCCTCCCCAAATTTGTCAGCAGCAGCCCTTGTACATTTGTGCAGAGTCACTGGATAACATCCAAATGCACAGGCCAGCCTCAGGGAAGGGCAGAAGAGAACTCCCATGGGACCACCTTCTATAAAAGCAGCTCCTGGGATCTGGTTTGGAGTAGGGGTGATGAGGAAGGGGAAAAAAAAGCCAATGAAGCAGCTAAAAGTCTAAGGAACATACAGTTTAAGGGAAAGGATGCTCACTGGATTGTAAAGTTGCCAGGTTCATATATCAGCAGCAGCAGAAAGGACTGAGTAAAAGAAAAGTGCCACAGAAAAGTTTCTGTAAGATACAAGCTCTGCCAGACCAGCAAAAAAAAAAAAAAGCACTGTAAGGTGTCAGCGCAAAGTGTGATTCAAGCACAGCAACAGGAACGCTCCAATCTTCACAAAACCATCCAGCTTCTCCAGCCCGCTCGTCAGCATCTCTGCACTGCTCCCAGGGAAAAGCACCAAAGGCAGGAGAAGCAGGCAAGGCAAAGCTCTTCTACAGCCACAAAGTTTGAACAGAAAGCACACATGGAGAATGGATAAAGGAAGGAAGCACACGATCAGCTCTCCTGCTGCTCGTTCTGTGTCTCCACCTCAATAAGCTGTAAGATTTTCTGGAATAAATCTTTGGTTGTGCCATTTTCTGCTCAAGTTGCAACCCATAAACCAAGCATCCAGAATTAAAGGTCTCTCTTCTGGATAAAGATGCATCTATTACGTGAAACAAGAGGAATTGCTGTAATATGCTTGGCAGATGGTGGTTAAAGCACCAGCCTAGAAACCATAATTGATTCTGAAGCAACATAATTTTGACAGAGACAGTTTAGAAACCAGCCTCCTGGCTCACAATGCCTACTCAGATTTGTTATTGTTGCAATCTGTAATACTTAGATATGAATTACATTTAGTTATTTCTCTCAAGAGTGTATTTTTAAACCGACCTTGGTAGGCAAGTGAAAGTAATGAAGACAAATGCTCCCAAGAATAGCATAAAATCATTCATTAAGGACATAAGGTACAGCAGTCCATGTTAAAGCACTGCCATTAATACAAACAGAAGCATTTAATAATATATTTTGTATTAAATTTGTGTCCAGCAGACAAAACATCCCCTACATTGGCATGAAATACCAATGGAGTATTGATATTCCCTAGCAACTGTCACATCTTACAGTGTAAACATCAAAAATTCATAAAAATTACTGAAAAATTGAACGTTTCTGTTCATGTGAAGCAAATATTCTTTAGTAAGACAGCCCCTCTATACCTTCATGTTATTTCTAGAGATTCTTTGATCTTCTACACAATGGAAGGCAAAACAAAGACTACTTTCAAAATGTTCTCCACTATCTTGATGAGAGAGAGTACATACTTTCTTTATACAGTCAAAGTTCAATAATAATCAAGGAAGCATCTCATTTTTGTGATTTCAGAGGCAGAAATAAACCCATTTTAAAGAAGATAATCTATGAAGACAACAGTCTCTAAAAATAGTTGTTAAATAGAGATAAGCTTTAAGTGATTAATATTTTAAGACAAATAAAATTAATATACTAATGAAACTAATAAATCTATTTGGCTACTTAATACTACTTCCACCACTAGAGGGAGGTCATATTCCTTCACAAAGGCAAGAAAAAAAGACAAAAAGAGTTAAAAAGTTCAAGCCAGGTACATTTTAAGTTATGAGAAAGCAACTGAAATGCCTAACTAAAGATTTATTGTGTCTAGTCAACAACGAATGCTTGCTCCTAAACTCTGGCCCCGCACCTTCTCAGACACATGGAACTTGTTACGTTTGTTGTCTTCGTTAAGTATCTGAGCAGGTCTAGAGGAAAGCTAAAGGCATCAGATGCCAAAGCTATTACATTATAGCACTATTTCATATTCCAGCTTCTTAGGGGGAAAGTACGCTTTGCTTTTCTAGCCAGAACATTAGTAATTTGAAGTCCTTCCACCTTCTGCCTTACCATTTTTAATGTTTTGCTACACTTCACCCAAAAACCCCAAGTTCCTAATGTAATAATAGCATAGGATTATCTTTATTATCACATGACAGCTCTTGGATAACACGTGTGAAATAGGAGTTAATGCTAAAGGATTTCACATCCCAGCTGCGATGTAGCAGCAGATAGCCACAGAACTCAGAGGAAGCAGCTCTCCTTGCCTGCAGAGCTGCAGGGCTGGCGTCACCCCTCCATGCAGGAAGGGAAATGCACAGTGCTGCCATGGGTCTGACCAGGTTTACACCATCTGTACTGTCCTGACACTGGTAATGCTGGTTCAAAGCAGCAGATGTCACCTATCAGGTCGTCACCAAAAGGTCCTTTTACTTATTTTCCTCAAGGCATCTTAGTTCTCCCAGTGATTACTATTTTGAGCTGCAAATCTGAATCCAAAGGACAATTCCTTCCCAACCTGCGCCCCCCAAAAAACACTATGAAGTTATATTTTGTAGTTCATTCAGCAGTTACTGAAAATCTTTACCGATACAATGCAAAATCCTCTTCTGTGAAGATATCTTGAATTTTGTCCCCAAAGTACCTGAAAAATTGAACAACAGTCTAAAAGAGGAGTTGCTGAATCAACCTGCCATCTGTGCTTTACTCACAATCAATAAATGAAAACACAACACAAAGAAATCCTACAAATGCTTTTGAGTGTGATGTTCCCAAAGCACTGCTCAAGGATTAATTGTTAAAAGATCAAAGGATCAAGATGCAGCAACTGATAATGGAAGTCCCCAGGCACTAAGAGAGTCCCCCTCCCACATCATGACATTGGCACAGGGATTCAAACCTTTCAGAGTGCAGACTACTTGATTTCTTCCACTGCTGACAAGCTAATCGTATTTTTTGGCAGCTATAGTCTATTTACTAGTGCAAGAAGAACTCTGAAAATAAAGGTAACAGTAGATTTCAAGGAGCCCAGTTCAACAAAAGATCAGTTTTCATGCCACAAAAACTTTTAAACTGGCCATGGAAACTGTGGTGAATATAACCAACTTCTACAGTTTGGCATTTCTAAACCCAGCCCAAAAGGCTTGAGAAATTTGAGAAGGCAATGAGCACTAAAGTGGAGGATAACAAGAGAGGCAGCAAGGCACAGTCCCATTTTACCTGTACAGATTAACAAAATGCTTCCCCAGTGAAAGAGCTCCAGAGTGCAGGTCCAAAATTGATGCCTGGGAAAAGAAACAAAAGAGTAGGAAAAGAACATGAAAAGGTTTTATCATTATTTAACTATGACCTTTAATAACTGTCCCAAGTTGGCTCTCACTTTCCACTGCCTCTCAAGTAAAAGTATTAGTTTCTAGCATTTGGGTTCACAATACTAACGCTTACTTTACAGCTACAAACCTCCCTCAGTTTGCTGTATAGATGCACAAAAGCTTAAGGTACCATGAATAAAGCACAGGACAGCTATTCCCAAGATTCAGATCTGACATACCCAAACGCCAGTTTTCCTCCACGGGCTAGGGGTAAGACACAGTGTTCCTGGATCCCCTCTTGAAGACATTTCCCTTCCACACAACATGGCTAATTTTCCAATATTTGTGAAGCGCTCAAATAGCAACACTAATATTTATCTTGCCCAATATTTGTTATTAAAACTCCTTCACCATGAGTTCCTGTGTACTTCTCATATTTAATATGGCCATAAAAGTCTGCTTAAAAGAACAATTTTAATTCTACAGCTTGCTAGAGCCAAAACTTCTCCCCAATTTCTAAACCGCTGTAAAAGAAAACCAAAGAGTGAAAAGTTTTTACATATGAAAATTCAATCTGTTTCTTCATCCAATTCAAGCAAAACACTTCTGCTGAGCTCCAGACCAAACTAAAGATTAGTATTCAGATTTGCCAGGAGAGAGAGCTGCCTCTCAGGACTCTGAATTATTTCTCTAAATTGAATAAAGTACACTTTTGTATGTCCCTTGCTGTCCACAAAATACATTTGTTTTGCATCAAAAAAATGACTGCTTACTAGCGGTCTTTTTTATATATATACTGGAAATATCAAGTAGCAACAGTTAATTAACCTGACCGGCACCAAAGTAATGACATCTTTAATATACAATATCCAGGCAAAAGCACTCTTGGAATCTGGCATTTCTTGATGCCCCACATACCATTCACATTATTCTAACAAAATCCAAACAATAACACCACTCTAGGTGAGCTGCCTGGAAAGAATGATAACTTCCCTCTTACCAGCTACAAGAATTTCTGGGCACGGTTGGAACAGTGCTGTTGGAAGCACTTTGTAACTTCACCCAAACGCAGCCAGGCTGGTGAATGAGCAGCAGCAAATCACCAGCGCATAGACGTGTCAGAGCTGCAATGCCAGGCAAGCGACCCAGCTCCACATTCATCCCTCATCTCAAAGCACTCTTCCTCCTCCTCTGGATCGTGTTGGAGGAAGCCACCCATGACAGTCTCTCAGCAAAAGAAAATTGCTGGAGACTCAATCACTCAGCTGCAGAGCTGAATAAGAAGAAATCCACTACAGTCGCCTTTTAAAAGGGATAGTAACAACCTTCTTTCAGTAAACCTGCTCAAATAAATTTTATTTACCTCTTTAAAAATACAAAGTAATGAGCTATTGCAATGGACAGAGCAGGAGCTTTTCAGACCTCCTCACAGTTCTCCAAAACCTTCAGAGGACTGTTATGGACACAATCTCACACACAAGCAAGAGCAGTTCTTGCAACAAGCTTTATTCAAGCTTCAGAAGCAAAATATTTTCATGTATAGCTTTCTGGCTCTATACAATAACCTAAGCTTGCAGCTAGAAAAAGTAAAACTGCTCCTGTGCAGCTTCAAAAATACACTTGTGATCATGCTCAAGTAGATTATGAGAAGTAGCAGGGCACATCTGAAAAGGTGAATTTAATTTAAAAACAAATTGCCTTTCAAATACTTTCAACGTGCTTTCCAAACAGACATTTCTTCTCACTCCTCAAACTCCAGGTGATTACAGTTGGGAAGATCCAAAAGAACCAAATGAATCAATAGAAGACACCCCCAAGACCTGTAGGTATTCACAGCTGAAAAGATAATAGCTGTGATACAAAGCCTAGAAAAGCCAGATAAGACGACTGAAAAGAGAATCTGAAAAAGAAAAAATATTCCTCAGGGTTGTTTCAGACAGGCAAGATCCACTGAATGCTAGATGTAGACAGGGATTTGATTACACACGAGCACAGAGCTGTTTGTTTAACAGCCACCTTGGAAAGAAACTGAAACACCTTTATTTTGGCCTCTACCATTTCAGAACATTAAACATTTTTAGCATCATTTCCTACACTGAGAATACCTTGGTGGAAGCCATTACTTCAAAGTCAGCTATCTGATCGAGGGTCAGCCTGCAATTCAGGTGCGTGCTCCCATGCTGAAAGCTCTATACAGGTTATCCACGGATGCCAGGAACACTGCAAATGCACGTACCCACACACCTATTTTTGAAAGATTGCTTAACAGAAATACCCCAATATCCTGCTGTGCAGAACCTCTATAGAAAGGAAATTGAACTTGCTCTTAAAAAAACAAAGGACAAATACATGTCCTTTTGGTCCTTCAGCAGTGTCAGTCCCCCATTCTCCACGCTCTCACTGCGAAAAGGATTCACAAAGAACACACAAGTCACCACCGGTTCTCAGCACAGGGCAGAAAGGATCCATTTCCCCATCTCACAAAGCATGACAGGCTCTGCCTTCCGTCCTCCCCAGCAGGGACTGCCACCATTAAATACGCTCACTGCTAGAGCAGCTCCATCTTCTTCCTCTGCCCCTTAAAATGTTTTAAGTGAGACTTTGAAAGACAACAGCAGACACACTGCCCAAAAGCAAAGAATGCCAAACTTCCTTCTACTTGTGTGCAGAGGAGCTGGCAGAGCTCCAAACCCTCCCTGGTCCTCCTGCAGAATGCCAGCTGAGCAGAGGGAAGAGCAACGAAGGCTCCCCACGGCCACTGATTCCTGGGCAGCATCACAACCGCAGCCACTGTGGGCAGGCTCATGCAGACCCTCACAATAAGACCACCCTCAAACACCCTTCCCTACCTGAGTCTCGAGAGCAGACAGACAAGCGTCACCTTCTTAGGGTAACGCCTCTTAGCGGTGACAGCGATTAATTATGAGACACGTGTAAGAAATGTAACTTACACATCCCTGGGATTGCTGGAGGCATGGGTTATTGCTGGGGAAATGAAATGCAGCATTTGGCCGTTGTGTCCACTACAAGTTTACACTATACAGATCAGACACAACCAGTTCCTCTCCAGCTTCCCGGCAGTAAGCCCAGCTCATCACACCACCACACAGCTGTAAATAAAGCAAGAGACACACTGGCAGGTATGTCTTCACTCCTCACAAGGATGTGTTTCCCGACTGCTATCGGGAGGCTCATTATGAAGGAGGAAAACCATGCAGGCGGTAGTAGGGTATGAGATAGGACAAGCAGAGGCTTTATCTTCTCCCCAGCAAATGCAGAGATGACAAGTGCTTTGAGGACTTCAGAGCTTGGCTGGGAGAGCTGAAAGCAGAATAAGGAGGGATGTTGTCTGCAGAAACACTGTTCTGTGGAGGGGTCGGTGGGCCTGCAGCAGAAACTCTTGGTTGGCATCACAGCAACACAGACTGTTTGCTTCTCCTAGTGATGAAGAAATTTAATTTTCCCCTGCAAAAGGAAGGTGTAGGTGGCTGCTCCTGCCAGTTCTGCTGCAACACAGGAAACAGACTGCAGCTGACTGTCTGCACCAAGGGATTTCTTTTCTGAAGCTCCTAAATAAATGCCAATAGATCTGATAGTAAATGAGTCTTTTCATTTACACTGGAGAGACGTTATGACGGCAGCACCTACACAGACGTGAATGAATGAGTCACGACTAACGTAACGCAAGCAGGGGCAGTGTGCAAGAAAATATCGGGTAGGGAAGAAAGGGAAGCATTATTATAAAAAGAAGAAAAAAACTAAGCTCAGGCAGACATCAAACTAATGCAATTCACATTCTGGGAACAAGGAACAGAGCATAGAACTATTTGACAGAGACGTACAAGGGAAAGCAGCATACTGGTGGAGAAGATGCTCCTGTTTGGATTCTGATGAAAGTTAGACTAAAAGATTACAGTGGCCCCCTCTTCTAGCCTCACTCTGTGTATGTGCACAAAAAAAAAATCTAGGAAAAATTACAAAGGAAGATAAGAAAGCAAGCTCAGCATGACAACTGGGGCATGACTCCTGGGAGATGTGAATAATTCAGGTGTTTGCCAGGACCTTCTCAACACAAAAGGATGGAAAGGGAAACAAGCTTTTTGTGCTATATTTCAGTCCTCCAAGGAAGCAAAAAGGGCAGCAAAGGAAGGGAGGAGAGAATCGACAGAGTCACAAACCACAGGTTTAGGTCTTTAAATTATTAAATTATATCCAGATGCACACACACACAAATGCACATCTGTGAATTGAAAATAAGAGGAGTATGGCAGAGAAAAGTCAGGCGTGTTGCTTACAAAGGGGTTAAGAGGAAATTGGAGAGAATGAAAATGCAGTCTGCAGCCCAGTAGAAAGCTGAAAAAAAAATATTTGTAATAATCAAAAGTGGCTAAAGAAAGAACTAAAAATAATTAAATGTAACTAAGGAATTATTTAAGGAATTATTAAGGAAAAAAAAAAATCAGTCTCAGAACAACAGATATAATTGGACAGAATTATCCAAACTCTCTAAAGCCTAAGAAATTTAAAGCAACAAATCAAATCTAACCCACCAGGCTTGAAGCTTGGGAAGCATCCAGGCAAATTAGCTAGGTGAAGTAAGACTTGAAACATCTTGTATGCTATGTAGGTAAGCAGTTTGAAAAAGAAGATAAAGGTTCAAATGAAGACAGACAGTTTCATCTATACACCATCAGCACACATCCATCAATATTGAACGGTATCTGGGAGCCAAGATGCACTACTGGGAAAAGATTCACTCATGACATGGGGAACACAAGCAAGCACATGGAAAAAGAGAGGAAAATGGCCCAAAGGGGAGAAAGAAGCATAAAAGAAACGAGGTAGACTGGATTTAAAGGCTTCTTCTAAACATGATCTCCCAGAAGCACTGGTCAGCTCTGCTTTTAGCATCTCCCAGGGTTTATACACTATTTTGGAGAAGGCCTCAATGCGATCCTACACACCTTTCTTGCACCTTTCCCCAGGGAGTAACAGCATGCAAGAACTTTCTCATACTTACAGATTGAGAAATGCGAGAAGGTTTGTCTCAGAGCCCAGAATTCCCAACAGACATCAGATTTCTTAACAGACTTCTTTTATTGCAGCAACAGAATCTTATTTTCTGCTCCACCCCCACTCCCCCCACCCCCCCGTTTCCCAAAAACCCCTCACAAGGATGCTCCCAAAATGATGAAGACGATGGATTTATACGTGTCTGATACTCTGGCTTGTTGTCCAAGCACCCCAGCTCAGGACCTCTGCCCAGCTCAATGCACTGGGCAGCAAGCTCACCCCCCCCCATGTCTCTTCCAAGCATTCTCCGTCACAGCTTCACCAGCGCCCTGACCCCCATTTGGACATAGCTTCCCGGGTCTGAACCACAGAAAGCTCATCTCTGTTATACACTGCCCTTCTCATCCCTCTTTAGGGAAGCCTAGCAAAAAAAAATCACATGTAAGTTCTGAAAGAACAGGACAGGAACACACTCGACAGCACTAACGACAAGAGTGAAGCCGCAGGTCCCAACAGACAATGATCCAGGCACAGTGGCACATTATGCCACCACAGCACTGAAAAAAATCCCAAGGACCCTGTCAGGACAGAACAGAGAATATTAAATTCTTTCAATATATTGTTTTAGATGGGCAGCACTGCTCAGGTTTCTTGGGTTGTATTTTTCTGCAGGTCTTTCTCAGCAATCAAAAGGACAATAAAATTTTATTTTTTCATTGAAGCCTTTCTTCTTTTCTGCTAATATATGCCCTAACTCAATGGAGGTCTAAAGAAGTGGTTGTGTTTACAAATACAAGAAACAGATTCTGTTCATATATAAAAACATCCTGAGAACAAACACAGGGGGAAGAAATTAAAATAAATGTGCTTGTTAAAGAAAAGTGGGTTTGTTTTCATTTTAAAATAATATTATCCAAAGATCTACTTAAGACATTACACGGTATTTTTTGTCACTACACAAAAACAATCTTTAAGTGATGCTGTGTAATTTAGTTTCAGAAGTCAAACTTCTGCAGTTCTGCTATAGTAACTGTTTCCAGATGGAGAAGACAAAATCAGGTCAAGAAAGGTGCTAGAAATAACTAAACTGAATAATAGGAAATGTCATCTGTATCACAGAAGTCATGAATTATATGCTAGCAGAAGTATTAGGGGGAGATAAAATAACTTTCCAAACAATTTTTTCCACGCCTGAATGAAAGGAAAAATTCTTTATCTCCTCTCCTTGAGCCCCAAAAATGCATTTATAATCTTGCCTTGGCAGTAAAAGAAGGTAAAAAGTAACAGGACACTGCTCACCCCTCCATCAGATCCTCCCAAGGACAGTCCCCTCTCTGCTATTCTGCAGGCAAAACAACAACCTCAAATGAGAACTGAAGTCTGATTACTTGGTCCTTTAATGTCATTATTTACAACATGTACCTCTTAAGTGTTATTCGATGCATTAGATAGAGCCAAATTGAGCTGAGAAGCTGCCATTTATTTGAAACTGAATCCTGCAGCCTGTCACAAAAATAAAGTATCTACACTGCTGAACACTGAGCTTGTAGCCCCCTTCCACAAATCCCCAGAACACCCCCGAGAAAATATTATCTTTGAAATACATCCTGGCCAAATAAGATTAAACATAAAAAACCCAGATCTTGATTCTTAGGGTGAGTAGAAATAAACCTGTAGTGTGCAGAAATGCTGTATCAGCATCAGGAGCCCAGCTGAACATGAAATCAGAGTGGCCAGCCTGACTAGTGAGCAAAGTACCTACACCAGCTGCACATGGCTTCAAGCTTTCCAGCGATATTCCCCACTGACATGGTTAGCAAGTGCAAATTGCACTCAAAGAGGCTGATAACTTTTCTAATCACATCATTTGACAGTGTCTCCTGCTATTTGATTAAAACTAAATGTTCATAGAGAAATACAGGGTCAGCACTAGCTCATAATTACAGAGACTCAGCTGAAAGGGAGCTTACATGGGCTTTTTGTTCTGTTTAAGTGCCAAATGAACAGAAGGCCAAGTGAAAAATCCTTTAAAATATATTTAATTCACTTTTTTCTCTACAACACTCACGCCCCACAGAGCTAGGCAGACTATATGAAAGAGAAATGCCTCCACTACAGCAAAAAATCAAAAATGGCTTTTAAAAAAAAAGTTTGTTTTAACCAGTTTAACCCATCCTCCTTCAGCTAATGAGCTCTGTGCTACACCTGAAACACTGGCACACTGTCATTAAAGTGCTCATAAAAGTTAAAAAGAACTAAAAAAGTTACCTACGGATTCTTTCAGCTTCTTCCCTTGTGATTACTGCATCTGTCACACCTCTTCCACACTTTCTAGGAGTGCACCCTGGAACACAAAGAGGAAGAGAAAAAAGGTTCAAAACAAATCTCTTAATATTCTCCTATTCCCCTTTCAGATTCACAACATTCAGAAGGGATAGAGGCAATCTCAGAACATTTTAGATCACTTAAACTACTTGGCACCACAATGATAGAGAAGACAAAGCACCAATGTCACTGTTGCTTCCACACGAATTCAAGTCCCCAGGGCTCACCTAAGCTACATCACTTTACCTGCTATGGCTGGCTGGCATAATTCAGGGGAATTACACCAACTAAACTGACCGGCTATTTCCTGCTATGTCCATAATACCATTCAACAGAACAGAGATGATCTAAGAGGAAGGAATCTCAACACCCAGGGCAGCAGTGCCACAGGAGACGTGGCTGTCATGCGTGACTCAGAGCCTCCAGCGCTCAGGTTAAGCAAAATGCACAGCAATACCGCACCTTGAAAGACAAACTACTTTCCCTGTTGATTTGAAAATAAATCCTAGAAACCTTGTTACAAGTCTTTACAAGTTAGTTACAAACTTTGGGATTGAACCTGACTTCCTGATGTCCCCTTGCACATCTCCCACTTCAGGCTAGAGAAGGTGGCCTTCGTTTAGTACAGCGGTATCAGAGACACATCTGCATCCCAACGTACATCTGCATCTTAACGCAAGACAGACAGATCCTGTGATTCTTCCTCTCCTTCCCAAGTGCAGTAGTGAAAACACAAGTTCCTGATTATATAACTGGTCCCTGAAAGGAAGACGATCTTAGATCTTACACACACTATTCTAGCCTTACGACAGGCAGGGTGAAAACCAGAAAGCTCAGCAGTGCCACACGGCTGCTTCCATCTCAGGCTGACAGTGCAAAAATCAGCCAAGACCTCTACTGACTCAACTGCCTTAACATCATGTGTCCGTATATAAAATGATTTCTGTTACAGTCCAGGTAAGTCTTCAGCGCAAAGGTCTGGTACACACCACTCTTAAGTACAATCCATAACATGGAAAGAGTTCTGTCCCAAAAACAGTCTCAACAGAATCAAGAAACTCCATTGTCCTTGGGGGAAAACGAGACACAGAAGACAAGACCTACTTGGATGCAGACTGCAGGGGACATAACACCAAAGCACCACCACACTAATAACGGGACAGAGAATGCCACTCAGACAGGAGTGAAATCGCTACTTGACAAAAGAAAACCAGAAAACCTTGGTTAGAACACAAACAGTTCAAGCCATGAAGATACTGCTAATAACACGGGTTCCCGAACAGGTATAGGATCTTTATGTAGTATCGATACAAGCTAGTTCATGTATTACACAAAGAACTGAATTTACCTTACGTTTCAGCACTCATCCCTAAATCACACAGTTTCTTAACAGAGATTCCTGCAGTCAAGCACGAAGAACCACTGTATTTGTCCACTGGAAAAGCAACGGTAACATAAAAAAGCAGTGAATTTGAATGTTCCAACCCTACTGCCAGGAGAATAAAAGCAGCGTATTTCAGATTTGCTCAACCCTCTGCTCCTGCAAACATGAGTCAAAAGGAAGCAAATACCATTCTGTTTGGGGCGTCTACACAAATATATCTTGAAGGGCAGCTTTTTATATGAGACTTTGCAGAAAAGGGTCTTGAAGCACACAGCTTGGACATATATGCTAAAAATGTTTCTTAAAATTCATTGCTAAGAAATCTAACATTAAATTTTAAAAGCACATGGAAAAAAGACAGCAGTGAGAGTTCCAGGTGAAGAATCTATGAAAGCTCTTATGAAATTAGAAGTCTGGTCCACAACAGTCACCAGGCAAAAAGAAATAAGATCAATTCTGAGCCACCAGACACCTTGGTATGTCACACATGGCACTTTTCTGGGGAAGATCCATATATAGATGTAAAGCCACAGAAAAGTCAGGATGAGTGTGTTTTCTGACATTTGCCAATACACTTATTGTTGCTGAATTGAGCTTCTCTTCAAGGATTATTTGCTCATCAGAACACAAGAAGGGGAGAGCGGAAACTCCTGGAAAGAAATCAATCAATTCACCCATGCAAGTCAAAACATCAGCCTGCTCTGATCAAAAGCAGCTAGTGGTAACAACGACCACAGACTGACAGAAGGAGAAATTTTGCCACAGCACAAGTGCTTTGTAAGAATTTCCACTTGGTCTTACTGGATATACCCTGGTTACATCTCAGGTGCACTGCAAAGCCCTCGGGTTACACCAGCGTTTCAAGAAGAGAGAAAAGCAAAGAGACACATGGGTGAAGAGGCTGAGTACCAACATACCAGATTATACATACTGCTTCCTTTCTTGGGAAAAGTCCCCTGTTTGGTGTACATTTAAATCGAAGCCAAAGGCATTGACACCAACAGACTGTTTAAACACAGACCAAGGTCAGTAAACCAACAGATTGCAACCCAGTAATTCATTGCATTTGCTGACAACCCGGCAACAATTCGCTGAAGTTGGCTCAAGATTCAGATTCCAGGAAGCACACACCAAGTTATTTGAAGATTATCTAGGAAACTAGTATCTAAAGTAATGCTTGGGATCACATTCCTAAGCATCCATTTATCCAGGCCAGCACAGGACCCAGCACTGTGACAAGAACGAACCAGAACCACGGCTCCCCCAGCTCACTTCTATCCTCTTTGCCCTGTGAGGTAATGAAATGTATAGAATCAAAATGTACCATCCATCAGAAACTATTAAAAAAAGGCACAAAAAAATTACAAGTGCTGGCAGCAACCCAAAGGTGCTCTGCATACTGAAGAGCACCACTCCGCAACACAGTACCAGCCCCAAGGTACAGAATCCAAACCCACAAGGGCTCTCTGGGCAGAAAGTTGTTCTAAGTTATAAATCTGGGAGGGAGTTTGTTTCAGGCACACTGTAAATTCTCTTCTGTAACCAGAAATGCCAGGCACAGTTTTTGTGGAAATGACTGAATTTTTCAATCTCAATTCCTGGAACTAGCAATTTGAAAGTTAAACATCACAGATCTTGTGGTAAAAAAGCAAGCCTTGGAAATGCTGTATTGCTGTGGAGCATATGATCTAGCAGTTCCAAAAAGCAACAAGTAGCAGCCAGCAAGCGCTGCAAACTATTTCTTGCCTGCCCTAACAAAACCATACATGTTTTAGGTTGCTGTGCCTTAAAGGCTCCATCATACATTCAGCAGTGGCAGACTAAAATCAGTTATTCACTTTTGAATGCCAGGCTGAGAAGCATGTCAGAAGGCGTTGACAGGGATGAGACATCTCTGCCTCCAGGCTAGCAAACACTCACCCAGAGAGCAAGGCAGATGGCTGAGGCAGCAACAGCTTCCAGCACCCAATTTTAAACTCAGATGCACATAAAAAAAACCACAGGCAAAGAACCACTAATTTGGGTTCCAAGAACTAGAAAAAAAAACTCAACCACTTACCAAACATTCAGTTAATAACCATAAGATCCACTCAAAGATTTGCAGAACAATAACCATGAATCACAAACCACATAACATACACTTCACACTGTACCCAGCGTTCCGCTGAGCACAAGGGTGTCACAAGGTTGGATACCGGCAGTACACTTTTTCAGTCCTGTTACAAAACAGGATTAAAGAAGGCTGAGATAAAACAAATTTTAAGGAGTTCAGGAGAAAGCTGAACACAGGAAAAACAAGGATGTGCTCTTGGCTAATAGAAACAAGAAAGGGGGGATGACCTTCCTTCTGCCATTGAAAAGGTCTCTTTAATGTTTGAAAGGCAAAAAAAAAAAAGTCTTAGAGATGAGGGAAAGCTGATGTACAAGGAGAGAAGAGGTGGGAAAAAGTAAATTCAAAGGAGAATTTCAATAGTCCAGAACAAACCTGTTTAAGAGTTTTCTTTGTATAACATTGTACAAAAAGGTCACTAGCAAAGACTTCTGATTTCAAAGGAGATTTGTGCTCTCTACTTCCAGCTGCAAAGAACAGCACAGATCTTACCTTTACAGAAAGGCTGGTACCAGAGAGTCCAGATTTGACAAAACTACAGTGTTACCTCAGACAATTGTTAGGTGCCTAGGGTCTCTGAAAAATGCTGGCAGAGACAGCACTGGAAGCTAGAAGTGTTCTAAAGGCAGCAACAGCAGCTGCTTTTCCAAACAGAGAAGAAAAACAGGAACAAGACAGCCCAGGGTAAACTCAGCTAGGTACCAACAGTAAGGAACAAACATTGGATGAATGCTAAGGAAACAAATCTGAACAGTCTGAAAACAATTTTAGCTTTAAGAAACGTGTCCTCTTTGTCTAAGAGACCATGGTACCTGGGAGCACTGAAGTATTCAAAGTATACTTGGAGAACCTGCACTCAGAGGAAATGCAGGGTAGTATTACTAAATACCCAGTAGCCTCCACAAATTTGTGCCTAGAAGACACAAAAACATTCACTTATCTAATAAGGCACTTAGCTTTGGATCCAGGAATTGCATTTTTTTCAATCAAGGAGAAACATACCAAAACACATGAAAACACCAGTACTGCCCACGGCCCTGCTCCTGCTCAGTACACAGAAAACAGGATGGATCACAGGGGTCCACGTGCCAAAACTGCAGCTTTGTCTTCTACTCAAAGTGGTACTTGGGCAAGGATCACACACAGCCAAGACTGGGATGATTCACACAAGAGAACAGCCCCATCATGATGCTCCCCTAATTCATCCCAAAGCAGGACGAGAGGAGGCAAAGGTTTACTGGATTCCATCCCCACAACCACACCAGCAGTCTGGGTGCCAGACCTCTGCTCACAGACTTCTCTGCTTTCCACATCCACCGATCGGGTCTCTGGAATAGCACCTTAAAGCTGTCTCCTGGGCAGTGATCATGGATCTTTGTACATTGACACAGTATGTCAACACACAAACCACCAGGCAGGAGTTTCACCAGCCGCACTAGCAGCCACAGGAGTTACGAGCAGGTAACCGAGGTCTGGCTGCAGGTTCGGAACGCAGATGAGACTGACTGCAGAACACTATCTTCTGCAATTATAATAAGTGCTTGGTCTCTGAAAAAATAACATTTTATGTCTGTATGAAGCATGTTTGCTGGCAGACAGTGCTATGGAAACAAAACCCCTGCTCTGGGACATCAACCACCGTATCACTTGGAGCAGACTGGAAGCTCAGCTGCACCAGCTCTGTTTGAAGCAGAGACAGGTGCATCGATAAAAACCTCATCTTAGCTACAGAAACTTTACACCTGAGCATCAGACACCAAGCAATGATAGGAATGTGCCTCCTTCTGACACAGCACCAGCAGCTGTGGATGTCAAGCCGAAGTGAAGATGGAGAATGAAAAGCTATTGAGTGATAGAAAGCTACTTCCAACAAAGCAACTACAGCTCCAGAGCTGAATCCAGTTTGGCAGAGAACCATACTCCACAGTTACTGCCTCACTAAGCTCCCAGTAACACCCAGGAGCGGCAGGGAACTCAGCCCTACCCATCCAGCCAGGCTCAGCAGCTCTCCACTACCCTCTCGTGGGCACCGAGCAGGAGACAAGAGTTAAAAACCGAGACGAACCTCACAGCACGGCTTCAATTAACCACGTAGCAAAGCAGATGTTCACACATTTCTGATTCCACTGATCTCTTTCTGAAAGCACAATACAGGGGAACACATGTACAAACATCTGCTAAAACCCAAAATCAATCACATAAGTTAAGGAGCAGCAGTAAGCAAACATCTCACTAGAAACCCAGAATACACACTTGGAAAAATGACTTCCCTTTGCTCCTGCCAAGGCCACAAGTGCACAGCTCAGAAAACCCCTCTTGCAAACCAAGGAAGGGATGAATAAGGTTTTGTTGGGTTTGGGGGTTTCTTTCGATAAGCAAAAGCCCTGGTAGCAGACAGCAGACAGTTTTAGCCTTCGTTCAGTCACAACTACCAAATCTGTGGCAACACTGGCTCCAGCTATCTCTGGCCTTGGCACTACTCAAATAAAGACAGAAGCAGTTTCTTCTTATAGTAATCATTAAAAGTTATAACAGAACACGTATTTTCATGTGCTCAGTCAAAGAAAAACAAAAATCCCCAGACTTGGAAGTTTTCTTTCTGGTAGCTTCCTGACAGCAGCTTTTTTTACCACAATAGTATCTGGGACAAACCCTCCAAAACCTTATCAAGCAAGATGCTACAACAGCAGCACCCAGGAAAAACTAGGTGACCACAGACTACGCAAACGTTTGGTTTGTTACAAGCTTTTCAACCATCAGCACCAGGACCAGCAGCCACCTGAAGAGTCCAGGGGAAATCACCTCCACACCTCTGGGGCACCACACCCAGGCTGCAGTTTGATGAACACTTTCTAAGACAATTGGCACTGGAAGAAAGTTAGAAACTGTAGAACCGTGGAACAGCCCAGGCTGGAAGGTACCTCAGAAAATCACCTGGTCCAGCCTTTCATGGGAAAGGGAGCCTGGGTGAGATTGTTTAACACCCTGTCTAATTGCACCTTGAAATCCTCCAGTCACAGGGGCTCTACTACATCCCTGGGGAGGTATTCCAGAAGAGTTGATCTCTTCTCTGTAAAAAAAGGTCTAATATCAAGAAGAAACCTTGCCCAGTGCACCTTGTACCCATTGCCTCTTGTCTTCTCCACATGGCTCCTTGGGAAGGGAGAGCCTCCATCCTCTTTGGACCTGCTCTTTAATACTGGAATAGTGTGATACATCACACCCTGAACCTTCTCTCCTCCAGGGAAAAGAGACACAACTCCTTCAGGCCTTCCTCATAGGGCAGGTTCTCCAGCCTTTGATCATCTTTGTTCTTCCTCAGCTCCATGCTCCCAGCCCCCACAATGCCACCATTGACCAGCTTTATGTCAGCGAGCGTTTTGTCAGCCACAGAATGAATCAGATAAGACAACAGATTTGGCCAAAAACTAACTCACAAGTACTACTTCTTTTTTTTTAGATACAACAGCTTATCAGTCAACACACAGCTAGACACACAGGTAGGCCAACAAAGAGCACAGCAGAGCTGCTTGTTGGCAACAGTACAAGCTCAAAATGTTCATCAAGATGCACCTTGCGAATCTGAAAGGGAACACCAGCACTGCTCATCCATGCAAACTGCAAGTTAGACTCTCACTGCTCTTCATCAGAGAAGATGATCATCTTACATTTCTCTAGAAGATCCAACATCAGCATTTCAAAGAAATAAGCACCAGGAGAAACAAATCCCCATTTAACAGAAAACAGGCTCAGCTGAAAGACAGAGACAGAGGAGAAGTGCTTTGAAGGCAGCAGTAAAAGCTGCCAGCAGCCACAACACATCTCAAAACAAGTGTATCAGAAGCTGGCACTGACACCGTTACCACATGCTGGCAGCACTGACAATATCCTAAACCCGCTCCATCCCGTACCCTGTGTGTATTCACCAGTAACAAACTCATACAGTATGAAAAGACACTAGAAACTGATTTAGCAGAAGGTTTATTCCACACAGCCTAAGCAAAGCCGTTTCAGAAGTATGTAGAAGTTACAGAAAAACCTCTCAAGACACCGCAGCTCTGGGCTGGCCCACATTCGGGGATTCAGCCAGCAGGCACACTGACCGGGTGTTTGCTAGGAACAGGGAATCCTGCCACACCCGTCTGGTTTAACAGCAGCTGGCCTCCAGTGCCCTCTGAGGGCTGCTTCACCCCCTCCAGACAATCCCATCCCCGTACCTTCGAACCTCCTGTGGCTGTCGTAGTCCTCGGAGCAGGGGATCTCCACGAAGCGGTCCCGCAGGCTCTCCCCGCGGGGCGCCAGCACCTCCGTCACCCCGTCCTCGGCGCTCAGGCGGCTCCAGCTCAGCAGGGCCCCGGCGGCAGCGGCGGAGAGAAGGAACGCGGCCTGCAGCCACCTCCACCGCGACTCGTGCGGGCCTCTGCTCCTCTTGGCACTAAGGGGGGGGGCACAGCGACAGCCCCCGTCAGCGAGCCACGGGCCCCGGGCCGGCGAACGCCCGCTGGGGCCTCACCCCCGCCCGGCAGCGGGGAGACCCGCCCAAGGGCCAGGGCCGGCACCCCCCGGGTTGAGTACACACACACACACAGCTGCCGTCTCTCTCTCACGCCCGGAGGCCACAGGCCGCCTTCCCACAGCAACCACCGGCGGGGCTGCCGCAGGCCGCTCCCCTCAGCTGCCGGGCCTGGCCACCGCCACCCCCGGGGACAGCGACCGCCGCTGCGGGAGGAAGGTACCGGCCGCTACCCACAGCGCTGCGCTCCCGCCCCCCCCGGATACCTGCTGTGGCGGCGGCGGCCCCCGCGACCCGGCCCCGCTGCCGTCCCGCCGCTCTCGGGGCCGCGCGGCGCCGCCCGCCGCTGAGAAGCCATCGCGGCCGCCGACACAGAGCGATGCGCTCGGCCCGCCTCTCCTGCCTGCCAGGGGAGAGCAATCGGCCGCCGAGCAGAAATGCTTCAGAAAGGCAGGAGCAATCCATTACAGAGCCAAGGCGGGAGGCTCGCAGGGACCTCACTAAAGCAGAGAGGCGGCAACCGAACAACAGAGAGACACCAGGGCCGAGGGCCACTGTCAGGAGCTTTATACCGGGGTATCACGGCGGCAGGCCAAAGCAATCGATGCGGCCCGGCAGTGCCGCGGGCAGCCTGGAGCGCGCAGGCGAGAGCAATCGAGGGCGGAGCGGCGGCATGGCGGCGGGCGGGCAGGCGGACGGGCCGCGGCGGCGGCTGGTGCACCTGGACCTGAAGGGCGCCCCGCCCCGCGCTGCCTACCTGGGAGAGGTACGGGGGGGGACGGGACGGGGGCGGCGGGGGACTCCCGGCCCGGCCCCAGCGCTGTCCCCTCCCGCCCCTCAGGTGCTGCCGCTGCTCCGAGCCCTGGGCGCCACCGGGCTGCTGCTGGAGTACGAGGACACCTTCCCCTACGCGGGGCCGCTGGAGCCGCTGCGGGCCCCACACGCCTACAGGTACCGGCCGGGGAGGGCCCGGGAGGGGGCCGGCGGCCGGGCCGGGCGCTGACGGTGTCGCTCTGCCCCGCAGCCCCGCGGAGGTGCGGGCGGTGCTGGGCCGGGCCCGGGCGCAGGGGCTGGAGGTGGTGCCGCTGGTGCAGACCTTCGGGCACATGGAGGTGAGCGGGGCGGGGGTGCGGAGGGCTCTGGCCGGCTCCCGGTGCTCCCGTTGTCCCCTTCCCCTCAGCTGCGCGCCGCGGACCCCCGGCTGAGGCGGCACCGATCCCCCCGAGGGGCTCCGAGACCCCCCGGCACCACAGCCCTCCCCCCCCCGCCTGTGCCCCCCGGACAGCCCCCGGCTCCTGCGCCCCCGCACCGCCACACCCCGGGGGCTGGCGGGGTCACTGTCACCAGAGCCCTGGCGACTCGAGAGGACACGCTGTCCCCTCCGTTCCATGGCTGTTCCCTCCGTTCCATGGCTGTCCCCTCCGTTCCGTGGCTGTCCCCTCCGTTCCATGGCTGTCCCCTCCATTCCGTGGCTGTCCCCTCCCTTCCATGGCTGTCCCCTCCGTTCCGTGGCTGTACCCTCCATTCCATAGCTGTCCCCTCCGTTCCATAGCTGTCCCCTTCCTTCCATGGCTGTGCCCTTCCTTCCATGGCTGTCCCCTTCCTTCCATGGCTGTCCCCTCCGTTCCGTGGCTGTCCCCTCCCTGCTGTGGCTGTCCCCAAGCTCTCGCTCTCTTGCAGTTCGTGCTGAAGCACCAGGAGTTTGCTCCGCTCCGGGAGGTGAAGGGGTTTCCCAACGCCCTCAACCCGCACAAGGAGGAGTCGCGGGCGCTGGTCAGAGCCATGATTGACCAGGTCATGGCGCTGCATGGAGACCTGGAATGGTTTCACATCGGCTGTGATGAGGTGGGACTTCTCTTGAACCAGAATTTTATCTTTTTTTGTGAGGAAGGATGGTAAAGGCTGAGGCTTCTGCATTTGCGTGGTGCCCGGGCCATGTCTGGGTGACAGAAACACCCATTCGAGCCGGTGTAGAAACGTCTTTTTGACAATAAATGATTCCAGTGACACTGGATGTCATTTCTATTGATCTGACTGTGATGCCCAAAGTATTAAAAGCTGTTTCTGAAAGCTAACTTGGCATTTAGTGATATGTCAAATGGGTATGTAAAGTGAGGTATCAGTTGGAGGTGTTCATTAGGAATCACAGGAGTTTGGATGTAAGACATTGGCTCATTGTTCTGGCCAACTTAGTCGAAGTAAGCCCTTTTGTGGTGGGTGGTATTATTTTTTTCCTCTTGGTAGTTTGTCTCCTTGAGGAGGAGAACCTTGAGTTTTCTCCTTCCTTGGGGTTTCTTAAAACCACCCCCATGGCACACAGATCCCTGAAGTTCATTGTCATCCCCTCAATTACTGATATTGGTTTGGCTTTTTTGATCCCGTTGTGTGGAAAGTGGTGGCAAGGTTAGATGGGGACGTGTAAGCTTTTATACACCAAAATACTAATGATGTAGAATAACTGTGTTTTAGATAAAACCTGCTCAAAAACCCCAAAGAGTTTAAATGGATATCCAGCGTAAACGGCCCAAATCCACTCTGCGGATGACCAGGTATGCGGGGGCCACCCTTGGGCGTGCCCCCATCCTCTTCTGGATTCACATCCACATCATCTCCCTCCCCAAGACAAGGACCGTAAGGGTTGCTAGATGTCTTGAACTGGTGAAAGCTGGTGAGAGCTACTCCCAAGGACAAACCTTCCAAAGACAAATGCAGCATCCCTTAATTATTGTTCACATATTTCAGCTCCTATGGGAAAGTTTCCCTACGTGATGCATTTAGTCAGGGCCACAGTCTCCCGCAGGCTGATAGAAATGTTTGCAGTGTCTTCAACGCTGAGAGGTGCTTTTAAATGTGTCTGCTCGCTGTGTCACGTCTGTGCGATAGGTTTTGAATATTTTATGATTTTCTGGTGCTGTGCCACACTCGTTGCCCCTCTTCCTGCACAAGAAGTCAGGATTATTTGTATGATGTTTCAGGTCTACTACCTTGGCGAAGGAGAGGAGTCCAAGCGGTGGCTGCAGCAACCAGACAACACTCCAGAGAAGCTGTGCTTATCCCACATAAAAGCAGTTGCAAGTTGCGTGGTCTCGTCTTACCCCACCGTGACGCCCATCGTGTGGGATGACATGCTCAGAGGGATGAGTGAGGAAACATTGGCAGGTGTGTGACCAGTGATGGGGCGACTTATCTTTTGTAGCATCCAAAAGTGTTCACACAACTGGTTAAAACAGGTTTGTTGGCAGATGAAAATAACAAAAAACAAGAAATCTGAGAGTAGTTGAGATATGATCCATTGGACTAGAGACGTTCTCTATGACTGTGGGCAAGTCTCAACACCCCGACTTTAGTTTTCCATCTGGTGGTACACAGTGACAAACACAACAGTCAGCATGCAGTGGTTGCCATCAATTCTACTTTCTTAACATATTAAAAAAAGCCTGCTAGCATTTGTGATCTCAGCCTAAATTTCTCTGCCTCCCACCACCTTTTAACGTCAGTTGCTGCTCTGGGCAGCGCCTGGTTCCCGGGGTGCAGACTCACACGGAGAAGCTGCCACCCTGCGAGCGCCTTTGACAGAATATGTGATCCCAGAGCTCTGACACTGAACTGTGGGATAGCTCCAAGACTTTGATGTCATGAGTCTTGTTTGTTGAAAAATATGAAACTATTGCTACAGTTCGAGTAATTCTAGCATAGACAGAGTTCCAGCATTTTCAGAGCCACCTTCCGTGTCTGCTCTAAACAGATTTAGACAATACCTTGAAGAGCTGTGCAGCTCCTCCAGCAGTGACTGACCTATTCCTGGCCTTAATAGTCGGAAATCATTAAAAAAAAACCCCAAACCAGGTGGGACCAGTGCGGTTTCCACTAGAGCAGCACAGCATCTAGCGAAGTGCACTCTAAGGTGCAGGCTAAACAAGTTAAAATGAGATGCAGTTACTGAATTTCTGTACAATTTACTGCAGTTTCTCTAGGGTCGGTTTCTCATGTTTAAAACTAGTCAGGGAGTTGATTATAAAGGGGTTTGAAGCTAAACCTGTATCTTTATTTGTACTTTAAAGGCATCTTGAAAAGCTCAGTTCTGTGCAAACACAGCTCAGACAATCTCTCACCTAAAGGGTGAACGTTTCCTTTGAGTTTGGCTGAGATCTTGTGCGTACAGTTTGCAGCTCTGCCAGCTAAACCCAGCAGGTATATGGATAGATTCAGGGGCTACGAATGCGATGGGCTTGGGCTGAATTCTCCACTGCTGACCCAGATTAGTGATTTCAAGACATCTGAGGAGACAGTGACCCCCGGCCCGTGAATCTGTGTGTTCAAAGTCCTGGCCAGGCCAAAAATGCCCAGGGGCGCTTCAGCTGTAAATGAAGAATTCTAGTGACAAGCCACAGTTAGTTCTAGTCACCTGCTACTGCACCGATGGTATGTACTTAGTTCTCACTTTTAACTGTCTGTTTTCCGTTACTTAGAAGAACTCTGTTCCTTTCAGAGTCCGGGGTCCCGAAGCTTGTGCAGCCGATGATCTGGGACTATGCCGCAGACCTCAATGTGGAGGGCAAAGGTTTGTACTTCTCTGCCGAGCTGCTTAGGAGGAGCAAAGAGCCCTGTTACCTGTGAAAAGAGCCAAAACAAAACAGTATAATTAAAACATACCTTAGTCAGACACCAAAAGATTCTGGTTTTGTTCAATTGCTTTTTATTGCTTTGATAGCATAAACGCAGCCCTTGTTTGATCTCACAGAAAGGTTGCTGTTTGTTTTCTCTTTCTATTGATGCTTCTATGAAGGACTTGGGTTGTCTGCTGCTTAATTCTTTCCAGCAGCAGTGTGGAACTACTGATGGGAGGTGGAGAGGTTTTTCACAAGCACTGTTCCATTAACTCTCCGTGCATTGAAACCAGCGGGAGCAGATAGCTCCCTGTTGAACAGGTCTACAAAAGCAGCTTCAAGGCTTCATACATGTAGAGAATTCAAAGGCAAAATTCCTAAAGGCTCCAATCAGGCATCTAACACATACAAATATTTATTTGTTGAAAGAAGAATCAGTTGTCAGATGTTGCACGTGCTCATTATGTGCCCATGGTTCTTAGCACTGGAGGAATTCAGCAATTCAAAAAAAAGGAATATAGTAACCGGGCACGTGAAAACAGGAGGGCAGCCACCCGAGCAGGTTGCTCAGAGAGCATGTCAAATCTGCCATCCTTGCTGATGCTCAGAACGTGATGGGACAAGGCTCAGCAGCCTGTTGTCACTGTCCCGGCTTCCTCTTCATTGGAGCATTACAGCCAAGGCTGAAAATGGAGAAAACATGTCCTGTAAGTGTTCTTTTGTGTCTTATTTCAGTGCATCTCATAGAGAAGTATCGTAGATGTGGCTTCTCCAAGGTGTGGTTTGCTAGCGCTTTTAAAGGAGCTACAGGAGTGAATCAGTCTCTGACGCTTATTGGCCACCACTTAAAAAACCACCTGCGGTGGCTGGAAGTGGCAAGGAATAGCCCTGCTGATGTCCTTGAAGGTATCGCGCTGACCGGCTGGCAGAGGTAAGGAACTTTCTTTTAAATGCTTCCAAGGATCAACTTCCACCCAAAAACTCCCTCAGAGGTACGAGGAGGCTCGGGATTTAGAAGGGACCCTGCAGTCCTTCCTGTTACTGCTGGGACTCACCCGCTGGCTGGGAACGGTGGGTTCCAGAGTTCCAGTCAGCTGCAGCGATGGTTTGGCAGACACCACCAACAGCAGACTGGATTTGAAGGCTTGAACTGTATTTTGTGCCACCTTGAGGTGCTTACAGACAGCATAGTTAACCCACTGCTCAGTGAATATCTGAACGTCTGACATGAATTCAGATAGAACAAAGTTGCTGAAGAGAGAACATGTTCGTGTCGTGAAGGAGTAAAGGGTTTTTATGTGACAGCCAGGATGTCTAAGGGAATAGAAGAGACCTGAATTCCAATTTCTGTCCCTAACTTGGCTGGAGAAGGTTGGTTTGTGTCTGTTCTTAATAGTAAAACAGGAATATTCAGCGTTTCCGAGAGTAGAAGGTCCCTTCTCTGAGACAGAAACTAATGTTTCTAAAGCTCATTGATTTGTATTGATTGAAACATTAACACTTCCCCCTGTTCCGGCACTCCAGTGTCTGACTGATGGATGTTTTCTTATTTAGGTACGATCATTTCTCTGTTTTGTGTGAGCTTCTCCCTGTGGCAATTCCATCACTGGCCGTATGTCTGCAGGCACTAAAGAATGGTACAATGGCAACTTTATTCTCTCTCAGCTAATGCCTAGCACAAGAGCGAAGTGACCTTGCCCTAAGGTTGGCACAGGCTTATTATATTTTGAAATGGTTTGACTATCTGACTGTGGTCTGAATGATGAACAATAACTTATACATCCTGCATGTTTGCAATACAGGAACAGAGAAGCCTTTTGGACTAAGTATTTAAAAATAAACGTAGTATACTACTCGTGTCCTAACCTGCAAATGGTCACAAGCTTCTTCAGGCTTATACTAAAAAAAAATTTAAGAAGCTGGATTGAAACACTACTGGTATATAAATGGTACTAATTTAATTTAGACT
>WKFP01014390.1:1483058-1510534 GCA_011057875.1 Pterocles orientalis
GCTGTCCCCTCCGTTCCATGGCTGTCCCCTCCATTCCGTGGCTGTCCCCTCCGTTCCATGGCTGTCCCCTCCGTTCCATGGCTGTCCCCTCCGTTCCATGGCTGTCCCCTCCCTGCTGTGGCTGTCCCCAAGCTCTCGCTCTCTTGCAGTTCGTGCTGAAGCACCAGGAGTTTGCTCCGCTCCGGGAGGTGAAGGGGTTTCCCAACGCCCTCAACCCGCACAAGGAGGAGTCGCGGGCGCTGGTCAGAGCCATGATTGACCAGGTCATGGCGCTGCATGGAGACCTGGAATGGTTTCACATCGGCTGTGATGAGGTGGGACTTCTCTTGAACCAGAATTTTATCTTTTTTTGTGAGGAAGGATGGTAAAGGCTGAGGCTTCTGCATTTGGGTGGTGCCTGGGCCATGTCTGGGTGACAGAAACACCCATTCGAGCCGGTGTAGAAACGTCTTTTTGACAATAAATGATTCCAGTGACACTGGATGTCATTTCTATTGATCTGACTGTGATACCCAAAGTACTAAAAACTGTTTCTGAAAGCTAGCTAACTTGGCATTTAGTGATATGTCAAATGAGTATGTAAAGTGAGGTATCAGTTGGAGGTGTTCATTAGGAATCACGGGAGTTTGGATGTAAGACGTTGGCTCATTGTTCTGGCCAACTTAGTCGAAGTAAGCCCTTTTGTGGTGGGTGGTATTATTTTTTTCCTCTTGGTAGTTTGTCTCCTTGAGGAGGAGAACCTTGAGTTTTCTGCATCCTTAGGGTTTTTTAAAACCACCCCCATGGCACACAGATCCCTGAAGTTCATTGTCATCCCCTCAATTACTGATATTGGTTTGGCTTTTTTAATCCTGTTGTGTGGAAAGTGATGGCAAGGTTAGATGGGGACGTGTAAGCTTTTATACACCAAAAAACTAATGATGTAGAATAACTGTGTTTTAGATAAAACCTGCTCAAAAACCCCAAAGAGTTTAAATGGATATCCAGCGTAAATGGCCCAAATCCACTCTGTGGATGACCAGGTATGCGGGGGCCACCCTTGGGCGTGCCCCCATCCTCTTCTGGATTCACGTCCACATCATCTCCCTCCCCAAGACAAGGACCGTAAGGGTTGCTAGATGTCTTGAACTGGTGAAAGCTGGTGAGAGCTACTCCCAAGGACAAACCTTCCAAAGACAAATGCAGCATCCCTTAATTATTGTTCAGATATTTCAGCTCCTATGGGGAAGTTCCCTACATGCTGCATTTAGTTAGGGCCACAGTCTCCCGCAGGCTGATAGAAATGTTTGCAGTGTCTTCAACACTGAGAGGTGCTTTTAAATGTGTCTGCTCGCTGTGTCACGTCTGTGCAATAGGTTTTGAATATTTTATGATTTTATGATGCCGTGCCACACTCGTTCCCCCTCTTCCTGCACGAGAAATCAGGATGATTTGTGTGATGTTTCAGGTCTACTACCTCGGCGAAGGAGAGGAATCCAAGCGGTGGCTGCAGCAACCAGACAACACTCCAGAGAAGCTGTGCTTATCCCACATAAAAGCAGTTGCAAGTTGCGTGGTCTCATCTTACCCCACCGTGACGCCCATCGTGTGGGATGACATGCTCAGAGGGATGAGTGAGGAAACATTGGCAGGTGTGTGACCAGCGATGGGGCGACTTATCTTTTGTAGCATCCAAAAGTGTTCACACAATCGGTTAAAACAGGTTTGTTGGCAGATGAAAATAACAAAAAACAAGAAATCTGAGAATAGTTGAGATATGATCCATTGGACTAGAGACATTCAGCCCTTGGCTGTGTCACAGACGTTCTCTATGACTGTGGGCAAGTCTCAACACCCCGACTTTAGTTTTCCATCTGGTGGTACACAGTGACAAACACAACAGTCAGCATGCAGTGGTTGCCATTCAATTCTACTTTCGTAACATATTGAAAAAAGCCTGCTAGCATTTGTGATCTCAGCCTAAATTTCTCTGCCTCCCACCACCTTTTAACGTCAGTTGCTGCTCTGGGCAGCACCTGGTTCCCGGGATGCAGACTCACACGGAGAAGCTGCCACCCTGCGAGCGCCTTTGACAGAATATGTGATCCCAGAGCTCTGACACTGAACTGTGGGATAGCTCCAAGACTTTGATGTCATGAGTCTTGTTTGTTGAAAAATATGAAACTACTGCTACAGTTCGAGTAATTCTAGCATAGACAGAGTTCCAGCATTTTCAGAACCACCTTCCGTGTCTGCTCTAAACAAATTTAGACAATACCTTGAAGAGCTGTGCAGCTCCTCCAGTGGTGACTGACCTATTCCTGGCTTTAATAGTCGGAAATCGTAAAAAAAACAAAAACAAAAACAAAACGAAAAAACAACAAAAAAAAAAAAAAAAAAAAAAAAAAAAAAAACACCTGGTGGGACCCATGCGGTTTCCACTAGAGCAGCACAGCATCTAGCGAAGTGCACTCTAAGGTGCAGGCTAAACAAGTTAAAATGAGATGCAGTTACTGAATTTCTGTACAATTTACTGCAGTTTCTCTAGGGGTCGGTTTCTCATGTTTAAAACTAGTCAGGGAGTTGATTATAAAGGGATTTGAAGCTAAACCTGTATCTTTATTTGTACTTTAAAGGCATCTTGAAAAGCTCAGTTCTGTGCAAACACGGCTCAGACAATCTCTCACCTAAAGGATGAACGTTTCCTTTGAGTTTGGCTGAGATCTTGTGCGTACAGTTTGCAGCTCTGCCAGCTAAACCCAGCAGGTATATGGATAGATTCAGGGGCTACGAATGAGATGGGCTTGGGCTGAATTCTCCACTGCTGACCCAGATTGGTGATTTCAAGACATCTGAGGACATAGTGACCCCCGGCCTGTGAATCCGTGTGTTCAAAGTCCTGGCCAGGCCAAAAATGCCCAGGGGCACTTCAGCTGTAAATGAAGAATTCTAGTGACAAGCCACAGTTAGTTCTACTCGCATGCTACCTCACCGATGGTATGTACTTAGTTCTCACTTTTAACTGTCTGTTTTCCGTTACTTTGAAGAACTCTGTTCATTTCAGAGTCCGGGGTCCCGAAGCTTGTGCAGCCGATGATCTGGGACTATGCCGCAGACCTCGATGTGGAGGGCAAAGGTTTGTACTTCTCTGCCGAGCTGCTTAGGAGGAGCAAAGAGCCCTGTTACCTGTGAAAAGAGCCAAAACAAAACAGTATAATTAAAACATACCTTAGTCAGACACCAAAAGATTCTGGTTTTGTTCAATTGCTTTTTATTGCTTTGATAGCATAAACGCAGCCCTTGTTTGATCTCACAGAAAGGTTGCTGTTTGTTGCTTCTATGAAGGATTTGCATTGTCTGCTGCTTAATTCTTTCCAGCAGCAGTGTGGAACTACTGATGGGAGGTGGAGAGGTTTTTCACAAGCACTGTTCCATTAACTCTCCGTGCATTGAAACCAGCGGGAGCAGATAGCTCCCTGTTGAACAGCTCTACAAAAGCAGCTTCAAGGCTTCATACATGTAGAGAATTCAAAGGCAAAATTCCTAAAGGCTCCAATCAGGCATCTAACACACATACAAATATTTATTTGTTGAAAGAAGAATCAGTTGTCAGATGTTGCACATGCTCATTATGTGCCCATGGTTCTTAGCACTGGAGGAATTCAGCAATTCAAGAAAAAGGAATATAGTAACCGGGCACGTGAAAACAGGAGGGCAGCCACCCGAGCAGGTTGCGCAGAGAGCATGTCGCTCAGAGAGCATGTCAAATCTGCCATCCTTGCTGATGCTCAGAACGTGATGGGACAAGGCTCAGCAGCCTTTTGTCACTGTCCCGGCTTCCTCTTCATTGGAGCATTACAGCCAAGGCTGAAAATGGAGAAAACATGTCCTGTAAGTGTTCTTTTGTGTCTTATTTCAGTGCATCTCATAGAGAAGTATCGTAGATGTGGCTTCTCCAAGGTGTGGTTTGCTAGCGCTTTTAAAGGAGCTACAGGAGTGAATCAGTCTCTGACGCTTATTGGCCACCACTTAAAAAACCACCTGCGGTGGCTGGAAGTGGCAAGGAATAGCCCTGCTGATGTCCTTGAAGGTATCGCGCTGACCGGCTGGCAGAGGTAAGGAACATTCTTTTAAATGCTTCCAAGGATCACGTGGAAGCAAACTTCCACCCAAAAACTCCCTCAGAGGTACGAGGAGGCTCGGGATTTAGAAGGGACCCTGCAGTCCTTCCTGTTACTGCTGGGAATCACCCGCTGGCTGGGAACGGTGGGTTCCAGACTTCCAGTCAGCTGCAGCGATGGTTTGGCAGACACCACCAACAGCAGACTGGATTTGAAGGCTTGGACTGTATTTTGTGCCACCTTGAGGTGCTTACAGACAGCATAGTTAACCCACTGCTCAGTGAATATCTGAACGTCTGACATGAATTCAGATAGAACAAAGTTGCTGGAGAGAGAACATGTTCGTGTCGTGAAGGAGTAAAGGGTTTTTATGCGACAGCCCGGATGTCTAAGGGAATAGAAGAGACCTGAATTCCAATTTCTGACCCTAACTTGGCTGGAGAAGGTTGGTTTGTATCTGTTCTTAACAGTAAAACAGGAATATTCAGCGTTTCCGAGAGTAGAAGGCCCCTTCTCTGAGACAGAAACTAATGTTTCTAAAGCTCTTTGATTTGTATTGATTGAAACATTAACCCTTCCCCCTGTTCCAGCACTCCAGTGTCTAACTGATGGATGTTTTCTTATTTAGGTACGATCATTTCTCTGTTTTGTGTGAGCTTCTCCCTGTGGCAATCCCATCACTGGCCGTATGTCTGCAGGCACTAAAGAATGGTACAATGGCAACTTTATTCTCTCTCAGCTAATGCCTAGCACAAGAGCGAAGTGACCTTGCCCTAAGGTTGGCACAGGCTTATTATATTTTGAAATGGTTTGACTATCTGACTGTGGTCTGAATGATGAACAATAACTTATACATCCTGCATGTTTGCAATACAGGAACAGAGAAGCCTTTTGGACTAAGTATTTTAAAATAGACGTAGTATACTACTCGTGTCCTAACCTGCAAATGGTCACAAGCTTCTTCAGGCTTATACTAAAAAAAAATTTAAGAAGCTGGATTGAAACACTACTGGTATATAAATGGTACTAATTTAATTTAGACTTAGATCTTCTTTACATGTAAAAGTTGTTTTAACTAATCAATTTTCTTAAAATCGATCTAGGTAGTACAATGTCTGGTAAAATACTTCCTGTAGTTTCTGGTTTCTTCACATTTTATTTTTGTCGTTCTGCATTTCTGATTTTCAAAATAAAACCCCACAACCTGCTTGGTTTTAACTAAAATATTCAGCACCCTGAATGGAAAGCTCATAGCTAGGAGGTGCTGTACCTAGCACAAGACGGTTGTGTGAAAGACAATGTACTCCCACCCCCAGGTTTTTTTCCTCGTTCTATTTACATTTCACCTTTTAAAACATCTTCATCCAAGGAGTACTACAAAGCCAGTACTGAGAACTCCAGAAAAACCTTCTCGATGAACATTTGGGTTGTTTACATTCCTTTTACGTATTTCTACTGCCAGGTGGTTATTCTGAAAAGATTAAAGAAAATGTGGAAAAGCTCCTGGGAATGTCCAACCTGGAAACGGAAACTTTCATGAGGTAAAATTCCAGCTGTGGGATTCAGCTCCTTCTCATTGCGTGGTGAGCTCAGGAACTAACAGATCCTCTCTGGACAGCACGGGTCTGGGGACCTTTCCTGGGAGCAACATTCTTACACTTGTGACACAAGTTAGTTTCTACCTCAAGTCATCAGTGGATGAACTTCTTGAAAGGAACAGGTGAGAAGGTTTGTGTTGGTTCTCTGGCTGTCTGCAGGTGTGTGGGGGTGGTATGATCCCAAAATGGGGCATAACTCCAGCACAGGGATTTAAACATCAAGCTTTACGTCTCAGGCATCCCATCCCATCCCATCCCTACGTATTGGCACCTCGGCAGAATGGAATACTTGGATGCAAACTGGAAATATTTCAGCAGAATTCCTAAACCCCATGTGCTGCCTTATTTCAAGAATCAAGTTCTTTCCTGAATTATATCTTACTGTTATTTAAAGTAAAAATGGATTTTTTAATGGTACGGTTACCAAAAAAAAAAAAAAAAAGCTTGAAGTTAAATGCCAACAGGTG
This sequence comes from Pterocles orientalis, assembly GCA_011057875.1. NCBI lineage: Eukaryota > Metazoa > Chordata > Aves > Pterocliformes > Pteroclidae > Pterocles > Pterocles orientalis. Next base: position 1,489,224 of record WKFP01014390.1, read on the forward strand.
ATCTGTTATTCTGATCTGCCAGGAACAGTCTTTTACAAGCTAGTTCCAAAGAGTTGTAGACTTAAAATCACTTGCTCCTTAAGCATTATCTCTGTGCAGAAGTTTGGTTAAAGCCCCATCCCCTCCCTGTCAGCCTACAAACACACGCGTCACTGCTGTTTCCAAACTTGCTCATGCTAACGTTCATTTCCAGATATGTCACAGGCTGGTTCAGCCCCTACCACAGGAAAAGGAAGATTATTCATCCCATAATAATGCATCACTTTCAGCCAGATGCAGTAAGGTAACACCACTTATTTTGCATTCTAGGGGAAATAAAGTCTGTTGTATTTTGAGTAGTCAAGCGCCCAACATATAGTTTTTAGTCCTGGCCCCTTTCTAAATTTATTTCAGAAGCATCAATGGATGTCAAACAATATGAAATATTCGTAAGATGGTTTTAAACAGAAGAACGTGTTTATCTTTGCCTGCTGTTGAACAGTCTGTGAATACAAGGACACAACTGGTCTCCAGAACCTCTCCCTTGCCTGTGCAGTTCCTCCTGTGCAGATGGGCTGCGGCGTGCAGCAGCTGTTGGCCCCAGAGTAGGAGCCACGATGGGCCAGGGTCCAGGCAGGGCTTGGAATAAAACCCTGCTCCCTGTCCCTGGGGGTGCCTTTCAGAACTTGTCCTAAAGATGATGCTGATTCATCCTAAATGGCTCACTTCTTTTTTTTTTTTGCTGTGATAAGGTGAACATCCAACTGCATCCACTTTTCTGATAAAAACCAGAATTAACTTCCCAACAAGTCTCACAGCAGGTTTCAGTTACACTTAAAAGGTGTTCAGTCATTTTTTGAGCTCACATTTCTGTACTTTAAAAGTCACTGCGTAAGAGAAATGCCAAGATTAATGGTTCTTAAACACAAACAGCATCAACCTTTTGCCCTCTGCACAAAATCAAATCCTTGGAGCTCTTGGAACAAGAGTGCTTTTCCTGTAAAGTCATTTTAAGGACCGTGCTCCCTTTAAAAAGCCCAGTAAGCTAGCCCTCCCTTGAGGCAGAGCTCAGCTGCTAATGGGATTGTTTCTTCTTTCTAATTTCTGCTTAGTCTTCTCTCCAAGTGGAATGCTGTGGTGCAAGACCTCCAAGCAGCCATGGAGCAAGTTTTCCACAAGTGTACAGTAGAGGAGTGGATGGAGGAGAACGTCCACCCCAGCCTACAGAAGCTGCAGCAAGTGGTGGATGATTTAGATAAAGCCATAAAAGCACAGAATTAGGGGCATTTCAATTAGCCTGTCTTACTCCATGGAAAACAGGGCTAGTGGAAATCTGCAACTAGTCATAGAGCTAGTTTGTCATCTTCAGAGTTGAAGCAAGAACTGCAATTAAACAAAAGTGACCTGAAGGCATGAAGGAGTTTATTAGTGTAACAGGCTTCAACTCTAAAACAAGTTTTCCTGTCTTAATGCATTGTTGAGCCTTAAATCACCTGCCCTGGCTGTCAGGTTTGCTTCCCTTGTGTAACAGAATGCAGGAGTCAGAACTCGGCTATAGTACAAGGCAGGAGAAAAACTCAAGCTTCTTCCACATTCAGTATTTGTAGTAATAGGCTTTCTTATATTACAATGATCTGGAAAAGTTCTACAAGTTCTACTCTAGTTAGCAGCCAGCATGTCATCCCTTTGCAGTTTCCATAAAAAGACAAATTTAGGATAAACATCCTTGAGGTCCTGATGGTCTGTACTGTGCCTCACTCCTCTTTCAGGTATGCTCAGAGATGTGTCCTACCATTCCATCATGCAAGTCCTTCCACAGGCTGTAGCAATTGATTTGTTCAGTTTTGGTTTGGACTTTGAGTCTTTGAAATGCATAAAACTATCGGTCCTAAATCCAGCTTTGGGGAGCCTGAGATCAGGAGATTAACATCCAACTTTTTGCAGAAGCAGAGCAAGGAGCTGCTGTGGAGATGCTCCCCAGGTGACAGTGCCCTTACAGTCCAGAGCAGGGGGGAGCTACAGAAAAGGGGCTTGTTGCCAACAGCAAATCTCACAGTTGGACATTGAGGGAAACCTGGGCTCCTTGACATTGTACCCCAGCACGATCTAAGCGAAGCATTGTCTCAGCCCCATCCCCGTCACTTTCAGGCACCTACTGTGCTCTGTAAAACCTGGGACTGCAGGTTCAGCCCAAGTTGAAGCATGATTAAAGAATTTGGGAAAAACACTGGTTTATTCTGCTTTAACACTGAACTTTTAAAAATGTAGGACAATATATTTTATGGACCTAACTGGAACATTAACATAACCAGAAGGGAAAATCATTCAGAAGTCTGGTAGTTAAGTATACTACCATGAATTTTCAAAATATTCCTTACTTGTTTGCTTCATTTATTGCTTATTGTGGAAGCACAGGTATTGAAATTTTATTGGAACAATATTATAAAAAGTATAGCTCTAGATACAGAAAGTACAAGTAGTACAGCATAAGACAAATTAACTTATTTCATGTGAGCTGCAGGTGTCAGGTCTGCATGCAGATTTCTGCCCAGGAATCATCATTTGCTATGTATTCCTTAGTGACAAAAGTCACATACCTTGAACTAAACAAGATCTTATTTTACTTTAATAAATCCTTTGATAACTCTAAATATTTGTGGGAATTTGCCTTTGTTTTGCATGTGACATGTTGGTTTGATTTAAAGAACAAAAAAAGCAAATATATTCAGCAGTGGGGAGTTGGTTCTATCGGTCTATATGAAATCGAGAGCGGGGCTGCTGTAAGAGTGAAAGCAGCCTCAGGCTGGAGCTTGGTGTTGGGGCTTCCTCTGCTCTCTCTCCCTCCCACCCCATTCATTCCTTCAGTAGGTCTGTGCCAAGTGGTAATTTAGACAGCCATTAATATTTCAATGCATTTTAATTAAAAACAATATAAAAGACTACAGTGACACAAGTTAAAGTTGATTTTATCAGTGAACATTTTTTTAAAAAGACAATACATAAGGCCTTGCTGAAATCCTACTTGCAATTTTAAAGGAGAAAAGCAATTTCTAACCATTTTCCAGAAGTATTTTTGCCTCAGCAATCTACCAGTGTCAGATCTAGCACTCTTTACTATGCAAGCCGGCTTAGTTTTGGTATCTGTGTAACTTCAGAAACAGCACAGGAGTCAGATCCCAGCTCTACAGTATAAATACGGTGATTTTCCTTGAGACTTGCGCAATTGATCCTAGTTACTGGAATAGCTCATTTTGTGAAGTATCAGAATATTAGATTACAGCTTAGATACTGCAGTGTTCAGCCGGTGTTCAGTACGACAGCTACTGCCTGATCCATCCAGCCACACACACAAGCACCTTCCCGTGCGCTGCTGGAGCATCGGTACCTGCCAAGCGGCACTTCAACAGTTCCATGAAGGGACACAGCAGAAACAGTTGGTTTTGTGGAGCAAGGGGTTAAATCCAACTTAAGATCCTTTATGCAGGTTTCCAAATTATATTAAAGTCAATATACAGCTGTCCAGGGTTGTTACTAGATAGCCCTGGACACAGAAACCTTAACAAATCCATCTCCTGTCACTCTTCCAGGAGTACCAGATTTCCTACCCAGAACTCGTCTTTCACATCATTCCTTTTAGTACCAGCCACACGCAAGGCTGCATTGGCTGGGCTCTGCAATGCGCTAGGGCCCAGAGAAGTGAGGAACGCCATCCGAAATGGGAAAAGTGTCAGGAAGAGGATCAGAGAAAGGACTAGAGGAAAGGGAGGAACAGAACTGGTCCTGAGGCAGCGCCTGCTGTTCTAATCAGCTCCTTCAGGCTGCATCGCATCCCCGAGGAGGCTGCAGACCTTGCCATAACCAAATCCATGCGAACTACAATTTCCAAGTTAATTTTCCATGCACAGTTACTGCAAAACATGAAAATCCAGATATGCCTGCCAAGTACAAAAGACAAAAAGTCTTTGAAGACAGCAAGCTCAAAACCTGGATCCAGAGAAGCACACATCAGCCTGTGATACACATTTCTGCACCCAGCTGCCAAGCGCAGACAGGACCTGCACGTACACCAGTATCGCAGTGAGCTCCCAGTTGGATCAGCCAGCAGCACCCAGCGTAAAGCCTGCAGGCAGGACCCACAGCATTTGAAAAGTTTACTCAGCCAGCCTTCACGTTAGCTCAGCCTACAGAACCCACGTTCTCCTTTGGAACTGGATAGTTCGTATGGCAACAGAGCTGCCAAATACCAAACAGATGTGGTACAAGAGAGGATTACAGCAGCTGTTCAGGTGGAAGGCTGGGGAAACAAAGCATTCCCCCTACAAATGCAGTGCCCACCAGCAGTCAGCCCGCTCCTGCCTACTGTCAGCAGATACCGAGGTGTGAGGGGGACACCAGATCATTTTTAAAGACATGATCATTGGATATCAACTCAAAATGTAACTTACTCCACAGAGTATTTCAAGCTATGTTACACGTTACCATAGGTCATTCCCCTTTCTAGGAATTCTGAATTTTCCTTACAGTGGTTAGTCTTTGTATAACAATATTGCATAGTACGTAAGTGTACACATCACCAACATCAAGAACGTACAGCAAGCTGGATGCACAGAAGAGTTCAGCAGAAGCGGGGCACACACGACACAGTGCAGGGTTACACGTACCTTTCTAAAGCTGATTTTTGACTAGAAAACCACAGCATGCTTTGTGTCTTCCATGCAACGTTATCTCTTATTGATATACAAAAGTAACCCAGTACAGCTAAGATTAAATGCAGGTAGTTCTGTCCGTCTGCAGCTCAGAACATTAAGTGCAAGGCACATCCGTACTGTGTACCCCCTCTGAACACCCTTACTACAAAGCAGCAGTTACCTGCAGGTTGAGCCCTTTTGCTTACATTATAGCATTAAACACTCTAGTATGTTCAGTATTTCTTACTAGAAGTCCTTAGAACACTTGATAGTCTTGTTTTACACATGGAGGGGCGGGGGGGCAAGCAGGGGGAGAGCTCCCCAAATTCTCCTCTCTCCAAAAATGAGTATTACCTAGGGTATACATTAGAGCAGATTTAAATGAAGATCTCTCTAAAGCATTACATCCTGCATTTTTTTAAAACAAGATTATTATTCTTAGCTTATGGCTGTGCTTGAGGATAAAGTCCAAATTTAGCTAATTGCCTGCACACTAATTTCCCAGATTCATACGCAGCAGCCTCCCAGTTCCAGTGATGTGGGGCAGAGACTGAAAGCCACACGCTGAGCCCACCAAACCAGAGGACTTCACAAGCATGGCTATTGGCACAGGTCTGCTTTGATACCTGACATGATTACAAGTTTATTTTTTTAATAGTAAAAGACCCACTTGTGTGCTACAGTCAAGCTGCATCACCAGCCATCTCCCTGTTGCAGTTTGCTCCCCGTCAAACTGACAGTAGGAAAGGCTTCTCACGGCTCACATCCTGGTTGTACATGGCTGGAAGCGGTATCTTGGTACAACCTGTTCTTTGGGCGGGTAAGCATGAGCTTGGTTTCAGATACAGCTGGAACACACAAGATGCAGATGCTGCTGAAATCTTTTCACAGCTTTCTCTTCTGTAGAGGTAGTGCTTTGAAACAAGAATGCAGGTTCTTTCAAGTCCTGAAGAAACTGCTGCCAGAAGACATTTACTGCTGCACAAATGTAAAAGCAGATAGACCACACAGTTACCTTGTACCCCACTGAGATCTCTAGCAGTAACTGTGTATTTTCTAATTCAGGTTTGACCTAGTGAACTTTAATACAAGCAGTTTTAGCACGTCGAAAGAACTTTCAGCTCTTTACAACTTTCTTCTTGTACTGACATGTCGATACAGGCACAATGAAGTTTCAGTTCTAGACAGAACATGTTGACTAGCAGAGGTAGCTTCTACTTCAAAAAAATACCTTAGAAAATTCATGTTTTAAGCACTTGTGAAACCATTGGTCAAAACAGAGGACACTACACACACCTGGAATGAAACATGGTGCAAGTCAAACATTGGATCTATTTCAGCTATCTTTAAAAAACTAAGTTATCATTTAGCACTTTGGTATCATTTCAAGCGAGGAAATACTAAACAAATCTAGGCTGCCATGTTGTCTGACATGTAGCCTTTTCCCTATCTAAACTAACCCATGTGCTCTTCTTCCTTTCTACATAAACAGTTAAAATAGTAAATGTTGAGGTCTACAGAAAGGTTATTATGTCTTGGGGTAGTCTATGCCCAGAAATTAAGCAGAACAGGATTAAGCTAAAATATCCCAAAGATACTGAATCATCAACATGATCATTTTTTGTTACTATTTATGGCTCCTTTGCAAGTCCAAAGGAAGTCAGACCGTGTAACAAGATGAGCCTTATGTTTCCAATTCCAGGACAGTCACTCAAATGTTAATTTCCACCAATATCTAATAGCAAGTCAGTAGTCAAGAGTATAAAAGTGCCACTATCCTGCATCACCTAATTGTATACATTAAGCTGCTTAAAACCAACTTAGCAATATATTCAGTCACTAAGAATTCAATAAAAACCTCAAAGCATTGTGTTACACCTTCAGCTCTTCTAGATTTCATACACTGCACCTGCAGCAGACGTTTGCAGTAAGTGGAAGTTTACACCTGTGTCTCCACTTCATTAGTGGGAAAGCAATAAATGATTTCAAACCATTACATTAATAAATAACTATTCCTAGAGAAGTTTGAGCTGACAAAGTTCAAAAGCCAGCAATGTCCACATGCACAAACTAAGCCAAAGGAGCAAACAAAAATTTGCTTTGGACTCTACAACAGCAATACTGTGAGCATAGATCTTGAAGCAGTTTAGCACTAACAAAAGGTGCCCTACGACAGATTCCTCCTATTGTAAATGCACATGTAGAGAAATGCCCAGGTCAAAATTGTGAGGGACTTCTTTTTCCGAAGGAAAATATTTTCCAGATGCTTGGAAGCCTCTGCTTTCTTCAGCTCATGTTGACTATTCAAATTTATCCTGTGGTTCATCAGTATCACTAGCCTCTGTTTCACTGCTCTGAGAGAGATCCTGTTGGCCCTCTACTCTGTCCAGTTCCAGAAAACTAGTGATGAGTTTGGCAATTGCTTCCACATCACTGTGGAAAGGAAAAAACAATGTAAGAGTTAGTGGAATTGTGGTGGTGTTGGTAAGAACAGGAACGCTAGTTCTTGAGAATGACTGTTTGATGGACCAGTATGGCACAGAGAACGACTGACAGCATCCCACTAGTGAAGCCATATCAAGCCAAGTCATACCTTCCACATTCCATTGATCCTTTTCCCACAGTCCCTTATCATCAATGCTTAAAATAAACCCTGTTAACTGATAAATACACAGAATGTTTGCAAAATAGAATTAATCCCCTCTGCCAGTGCACAGCTGAGCTAGTGAAGGTACCTACAGCAGACATACACTAAAGAGATCTTAGTTATCTAAATATGATCAGTCTTCTGATGGGGGACAGTGCTACCCAAATGTCTGCAACTGAAAGCATTAAAGGGTTTAAAAAAGTTAAACTGCAAAACACAAGGTCATATCAGCAAGTATGGAAATGGAGCTGATTCTCAGCAGCTGGCAGTTACTGACCCAGGGCACTGGTATCTCCCACCTTACACATTCCCATTAAGAAAAGTCCACACTGCACCTTCTGCAGCCCAGCACTGCACTCTGAGTCAGCGGGTGGGAAAATCCAGTGACAAATCGCAGCACCACCAGGTAACCCTTCCCAAAATACCGCACAGTCTCCTCTTCCACGTTCACATCTCGAATCTCATTCAGTAGAGCCACTACTGTAAACAGAGGTGGAAAACAAAGGGGTGTTAGCGTTACAGGAACCTCTCAGCACCGCTACTCGTGACCTGCGTGACTGGGACTCTGTGCTCTGCAGTACTATTGCTCCAATCCCATACAACTGGGGCAGTGCTGCAACGCTGAACAACTGCTGAGATATTCAGGCAAAACAAACACGGAGAGACTGCAGCACATGTTAGCTGGTAGAAGCCCTGAAGAACAAGATCTACTGCCTCCCAGGAACTGGAGACCACTAGTTTATGGCTTATAATTCTCACATTAATGACAGTTTTAATAATTTTTCTGTACAGAGTAGGTGAACTGATGTTAAGTTTACTAAGACTGAACAAATACTGAAAGATTTAACTGTTCAGAGCACCTGCTGATCTCTCCATCCCCACATTAACAGTACTTGAAACTTATTACCAAATCAACTCTCGGGAAGAGATGTGCTCAGCTCCCCAGCACATGAACATACACTAAAGAAGAGTTCAGAAACATTCAACATCCTTCTCTCCACATCTCTTATCTTCTATTTCCAAAATGGACTGTTCAAAAAACAATTCAGCTTAAGGACATTCCAAATTTTGTCTGTTTTCTAAGCATATTGAGAGTTGGTTTGATTTAGACTAGAAAGTAGAATTAAAAAAAAAAATCTAACACTGAAGAGGATCCTACTTAAGTTTGCAATGGAGCTCGTCTCACCATGACTCAACCAAGTCACATACTATATATACTTCAACTTCTGTTCCTTCAGCAGGAAGCTCAAAAAAAAAAAGAGGAGATATTGCATCAAGCTGAGCCTACTGAATATGCTGCCTTAAATGCATATTATATATCTACAAGATATAACATGCCTGCTCACATATGATTTCTCAAGATTTGCCTGCTACCAAAACCAGATGGGAATATAGAAATGTAAACTCCTGAATCCAAAAATGTAAGTTTTTCAGCAGTCCCACGTACCAAGCAGGCTACGCAAGGAAAATACAAACCTGCACATTGACATCCCAAAGGAAAGGCTGAGACTACTGTGGAAAACAATGTGTAAGCCTAGTTACCTTGGATTAAAATAACAAGATGCATTCAGCACCCTAACCTGAAAAAGCATTTGGGTCCCGAGAGGCAGATTAGTACATCTGCTGCTTGGGAACAAAACAGATCTGGAAACAGGTGTGACTGATTTGAGTACAGAACTCCAGAGAAGCTCATTAAATGGCCATGTTTGCACTTCTGTCTGCCCACCACATTTGCTACCCCAGACACTGCTTTCTCACCTTGTTCATTGCCTCCTTTTGAGAAGGTCAGTATTTTCTTGTAAAGACTGAATGTTTTTAGGCAGACTGTTCCCTTGCTCTTATCAAATACAGCTTCCTGTAAAATTGAAAAAGAAAAATCAAGATTTTCTTAAAAAAAACAATCAGTAGCTATGCATCAAAGTAAAATAAAAATAGTTATATGGAAAAATAATCTTGGTAACACAGAAAAATATAGCTATTTTAGAGACATTCCTCTATTATAAAACTGCAAGAATCACAGTCTTGCTCTTGGCTTTAACAGAGACCCGATCATATCCCTCGTGTTACTCCTAGAACCCCTCTTCCACATTCCTATGTAATAAAAACTTTACCCAGAATCAAAATTGAACACTAACTTGGAACTCTTGCGACTTTCACTTCTGGTGTATGCATTTGTCCTACAGTATAAGCATACAGTGAACATAAGTTTTAGTGACACTGCTCACTAACACAGTCACAAACTCCACACAAATTCCAGTGTTGTGCTATACGGGCCAGGCTGACACTAGATCTAAAACATCCCCGAGAGTCAATGAAAAGAGGATGTCTCATATGTGTGGGTTGCTTATTCTAGTAAGAACTCAGGCCAGTGAGGCAACAAGCTTATAAAATGGGTTATTGCTCAGTCCAACTCCCAATAAATCAACATCTGCAAGATTATAAACCAATGCCAAACACTCCTCTTTTCCCAGTGGAAAATGACTGGGTAGCCCAGCAGGTCAGAGCTACCCTAATTAATGGTCATTGTCATTAGCTGGAACAGTAAATACAAAATCATGCTGCAGCAGCTGAATGTGCTATTCTTGTGTAAAACACGGAGAAAGAGGAAGAAAAGGCAACAAAACAGTTTCGGGAAAGTCTCCCCTTAAACGCTTAGGTTTAGCTTCATTTTTCATGTTTGCACAGGGAGAGAATTATTGCCCTAACTCTAGACCTAACATCACAACCCCAAAGGGTTTCCTCAAAACCAAAAGCAAAACTTGTCTGTTTGGAGTGAGCAAGCACAGGGGGCTGCTGAAATTACCATCTGCCAACTGTCCCTCAACAAGCACGACCTCATTTCCTGAGTTCAGCATCTTACCTCCCACTGCTCCAGATTCTGCGCTGCCACAAAGAAACACCCAGCCATATAGAAAAGCTTCCATGCCAAGCTGTCTGAACAATACCAAAAAAATGCACAAATTTAGTGGGATTTTTCCTTCTTTGGTATTCAAAGAGTTACTTTTAAAAGCAACATGTTCCCTTTAAAGGCAACAACAGGAAAAAAGTTTCTCTGATACAACAGTTTTGCCTTGAATTGGAGTGGAAGCTATTTTACAGCTTGCTCCCAGGATAAAAATACAGCAACTCTTCACATATTTTTCAGACTCCATCTACACTGGGCTCCAAACCATGCAGAATTATAAGCATATGTGTTATTGGCAAGGCTGTAACATCACGGCACATCTTTCTCTTCCCTAAAAGCAAAGGCATCTAAAAAGGCATCCACAAAACTCAACCTGCTCTCAACCGCCAAGTATTTATGCTGCAGAGCAGGAGGGTGAAGGACAACAGAAATTCTCTGAAGCAAACATGTTTCTTCATAAAAGGAAGCAGTCAGCCCTCTTGACATTTGCGTTTTATGTCCTGGAAATGTTTACCTATAGCAGCCTAAGCAATTTGCTTGCACAGGGTTTACTGAAAGCAGAGCAGAACTGTGCTCAATATTGTTTCAGAAAACCTTGCTGCAATGTCTTAAAAAAAAAAAAGCTGATATGGCTGGTGTCTCAAGCAGCTTTCACTTTGTTCTTAAAATAAAAATATACTGATTATATCAGAAGTATATTCCTACACGCTATTAAGTTTTAAAATCTGATGTTAACACAATGCAGCAAGAGAATCCCAGGACAGGCTGCAGTGTACATCCCATAGATGGAAGGATACCTGGCATCTGGTGCCATCTGCTCTGCTGCGGGGCAGGCAGGAAGCAGTAGCTGGCTGTTCTCTGAAGGTGTTTTTATGAGCAATCTCTGCCAGTGATGATTTAAGAGTTTCCGGAGAAAGACAGCACTTCCACCAAGGGCAAGGCAATAATTTCATTATGGTGGCAAACAACCATTGTATGTCTGCCCAGGAGAGCTGTGAGGACCAGCTAATCACTTTTATGAAACACACTGAAAGTACAAAATGCCACAGAGTACTAATTTATTAAAAATACTCCTGCAAATGGAAAGGGAGGCTGAGTGAGAAATAGAGCAGTAAAGCACGGTAAGTCATACCCAGGCAATTATCACTGGGTTTTAATACTCATACCACAGTGTGTGATAGACACCTATACCGCCTTCGTAAGGCCAGACAGAAGCTGCAGAGAGGAGTCATCAGCATGAAAAACAGATCAACAGGAAAGAAACAATTCTTCCAAAGAATGATAGGCCATTACCTGCACTATAATAGGCAGCAGCCAAACCTATGGAGGCTATTCCTAGGAGGAGAGAAGAGAGCATTAGGACAAACAAGCAGCTCAAATGATCGAAAATTCCCTGTTGAAAAACATGAATATTCACAGGTCTATCACTTTTCAAAAAAGGGACAAATGTGATTGCAACACTGATCACTACATGAAAGACTCAGTTATTTTTCTCTGAACTGAGTATAAACCCCTCCCAACTCTGCAAAGACACTAAAGAGACGAGCACTGGAGTCAGCAATAAAAGGCTGTGACAGCATCGGGAGCAGAACTTCAGAGGGACTCTCAATCTAACCGTTACACCATACTTCCTCTCCAGCGCGGTACAACTTAGAGCATGCTAACAAACACTACAGCAGTTATTTTTCCCCTCCAAGTGCTCTATGGAGCCAAAAGAAAACTTGTGCAATGAAGTTGTGTCAGAAGCTGGCAGGTTTTTTCTCCACTGAGGGGGAAACAGTGGCAAAGCGCCTCACACCCAGAGCACCACAGCAACCCCAAAGACCTCGTCTCAGTGAGTTTGACAAGATGGCATCACCGAAAGCAATCCCATTGAAGTGTTACTGCAGTGGGACCTACTCAGCTGGAAAGCAGGATATGCCTCATGTTCCCCACCAGCTCTCCCAGTATGGTCCCAAGTGCCACCCCATTTTTCTTCCGCATATTCAGTAGTGTTTAAAAACAGATGCCTTTCGGAACATCCTGTATGACTTCCTATTTCATCCCCACAGCGCTGTTAGAGTTCACTGTCAACCGCACACAAAATCTAACCCCAGCATCGCCCCACTGCAGATTGTTCTCTTTCTGAAAAGCGAGATGTTTCAGTGTAAGCATGCATGCTCTTCAGAAGCTTCACATTTATAGTGCTATATGGCATGTAACAAATTTGCTTTTCTTGACCTTTCAGGACCCCTGCAAAATTCTGTCAGTGAGCCTCTGAGGTGAAACTGCCACCCTGAGAAGGCTACGCTAAAGGAGAAGCTCAAAGCATGACAACTCCTCTTCTTGAAAGAAAAATGCCTGAAAGACAGGCATCTCTTGTTAGAGGCTCTTTCCGGAATTTATTCTGCAACCCCCTTCTCCTTAAAGCAAGCTCTGAAGTAAACTACAGAATATTATGGTCTTACCAACAAAGAGAGACCAAGATCGGATGCCAGGTGACCTCTTCAGATGAAGATAGGAACTTGTGCGGTTTTCAACCAACATGTACATCTTCAGAAGAAACTCCCAACAGCCCAGTCTGACTCATGAAACTTCACTGGACAAAAAAAAAAGATTAGTAAAAATTTAAAATCATTGCTGACTCCACCAATTTCCCCTGCTAGCATTTGTCAAGACTTATCAAGTCTTAATCTAGACTACAAAAGATGTCCAGGGTAATTGCTCTTCCTGCTCTTTTCTGACAGGAAGAGCAATATGAGCACTTGGAAAAACTGAAAGGAAAAACTGCCATGTGGACTCTTCGAGAAACTTGGGGATAAAAGTCTCATCCTTTGCATGACAACCATATTCCAGGAGAAAATGTAAAAAACAAGAACCTGGAACAATGTTGGTACTAATTCATGCAGCACTTCAAACAAATAACACAGCAAGAGCAACAGAAAGCTCTTTGACAGCATTTCCCCTGCAAACTGCAAAGCTGAAGCAGGACACTGTAGCCTTCTGCAACAGATGGTGGGTGTCTCGTCCCCAAGAACAGACCAGCAAGGGTTACAGCCTGAGCTCAGCGGTGCCAGTGTCCCATAAGGCCATACATGGCACTCCCATACTTCAAGCCAACTCAAGAATAAAACCAGGAGTTTCCAACAAGTATGTCTGTCTCTCCCCAACAAGGCCATGCCTTCAACCTAAACGGAAAGCAGCAGTACAGATTAAAAAGAGAGGTACTAATTAAAAACACTAAGAGCTGGGTAGAATTTTCAGCAAGTTTTTACTACTTACAGCATCAAATTGTTTGACTTCTGGCATGGTTGTGAGCTCCAGTGCAGAAACCAATCCTACCCCAATACTGTCAGCACAAGCACAAAGACTGATCTGGACAAGATGCTAGAGGCATACGAGGACCCAGCTGATCTTCCAGAACTGTCACCAGAGAAAGGACAGGCTGCTTGCTGCTTCTCTTGCACAAACCAGCAGAGGTGCATGTTGTTGTTATGAAGACCACAGGCCAGTAAAAGTAAATGGTAAATGGAAGCATGTGCTAAGCACTGCCATGCTGTTAGCTGGGTACAGCTGGCCTTCATCAAGGGTATCTTCTGCTTTGCTCTTGTGTTACAACCTTGACACCACTTAGGGTTGGGGAACTTTGCTTAAAACCCCCTAAAGGTATTTCTAAGGAGAAGAGCTACTTTTCTGACTGGTGTGATAAAGCTCAATGTCAGTGAAGCTTTCTGGGGACTGCAGCAGCATCAAACAGCTCATTTAGGACAATGAACACCAACTCCTATTGACTTGGTACTTAAACCATTAAAGAGCCAACTCTTCTGCCCACAGAACCAGTCCTAGGAGGTTGGCATGAAGCTGTTGTTAGCTGCCCATGCTAACAGGCTTCCAGAAGAATTATGACATTCAACAAGTTTTTGAATAACCACGAAAAACATTTAAGAGAGCAGGGCAAAGCATATCCAGGTTCTTACAGAAGAAAAGTGATTTTTAGTCCTTTAGTCATCCTGCTGCTCTTAGATACGTGACACTCCTATAATTCTGCATGGACTGGCTAGTTTAGACAAAGCTCCAGGGTTTGGGTTTTTCCTGCTTCATAAAGCAGATTTAGCCCAGTCTTTTCAGTTAAATAAAAAGCACATATGACATTGATCTTAATCTCTCAGCAACGTATCTGAGAGAATCTGAAACCGAAAGAGACAAAACCACTTATGCAGAAGACACTCCATCTCCTCCGGATGTCTAGAATCAAATTTTAATTTTGAAATGTCTCCTGGGAGCTGCTTTCAATACATCAGAAAATATCGCTGCATATACCAAGTCCTCTCCTGCCTGCAACCGACAGAATATCAACAAGGTACCAAATACACAAAGATCACTGCAGAAACCTGGCTGTGCTTCCCAAACAACACCCCCGACTTCAAACAGAATTCATACCAGTTAAATCTATTAATGGGAACTTTGAAATCCCCTCCCATCTTCATTCACTCCAGTCCAACCATGCAGATGCAGGTGTCAGCTCAACGCTGGGCACTGTCCACCGCATCCTCTGAGGGAGCTGCTCACAGGACGAGCGCCCCAGGGAACTGAAAGCACCAAGGCAGCTTCTTACAGTTACACTTCATAACATCCGTCACAAACACAGAAGCCTTACTATGACAGTTTTATGATTACAGAGAGAAACAAGTTTTTGTTTTGTTTTCTGGCAGCTAATTTCGCTTGAATTGGTTGGGTTTGACATTAAACTCATCTTCAGCACCAAAATAAACATCCGTATAATTCCCCCAGGCTCTCAGCCGCGATGACCCGGCCAGACCCTGCAGGCTCCCCACCAGAGATGCGGGGCTGGAGCCAGGACCGCGCAGCGGCTGGACCTGCGGTACCCCATACCCCCCGCCTCGCCCCGCGAAACCCGGGTCCCCACGGGGCTGAGCATCCAGCGGGGGAAGGGGACGGCAGCGTGTCCCCAGAGCCCAACCTCCACCACGCGCGGGCAACTCGAGACCCTTCGCGGGGACCCTCCCGCAGCAGCCCCCGCCGCCAATGGGGCCCCGCTCCCCCCGCCCATGACCCCCGCCCCGGGGGGCTCCCGAGCGCAGAGAGCGGGCGGGGCGGCGCAGCTCAATTCTCCTCAGGGGCCGTACCGCTCCCCCGGCCAGGCCCACACACCCCCTCATCCCCCTGACAGACCCTGGCGGGTAGCTGCGCCTCAGCCCGCCCCACAGCCACTAGGACAGACCGGACCGGTGCCCTGCAGCCTCCCCCGTCCCCGCCGCAGCAGCACACTCACCGGGACACGCTTTGAATGGGACACCCGCGCGCATCCGCTTCCTGCAGCCCCACCACCTCGGACCATAGAGCACGGACAGACCGACCACCGGGGTGCGCTAGCGCGACGCCCGGCTGAAGAAGGTTCGGAGGCGCCGGCGGCCATTTTGGGTGAGGGCAGATAAGTGGATAAATAACCCTTCCCTGGCCGCTCTCTGGTCCTTCGGGCTGTGCTGCTGAGGGGAGGAGGAACAGCCTCATCCAAGATGGCGGCACACTGCCCGTAGTCAAGATGGTGGCTAGGCCTGAGGATACTGCCTGAGTGACAGTGAGAGGTTTCCTTAGGGTGTACAGCTTTAACTGCATTAAAATGAGAGACTAAAAACTTCTGTATTGACTGATGAGGGAGGTGAAATACTGCAGGACGAGACTGGGTGTGTGGAAGAGCTTTACTGGGTGTATTGGTTGGTGGTTATTTGTTAGACCTGCTCTGGCTGAGGCAGACACGGCCCTTTCTATAGCAGGGCCTGGCAGGGCTGACAGCTCCCCAGACTGAGGGTAAGGGAGGGCAGGAGAGCCCCTCTCTGTGCTGGGGAGTCTCTTCTATGCCCAGCCAGCCCTGGAGCCCCTTACTGCTGCCTGGGCTCTCAGGGGTGGCCAGTCCGTACCTCACACCTGACCAGCAGCTGAAAGCCATTGCTCCTCCGTGCTGGGTGTGTTTCCACGTTCGTGTATCTCTGTTTATGGGTATATACCCCTGTGAATAGCTACACACACATTGTAATATGTGGTATTCTGCAAGCTTTAGCTTTCAGTGTTGCTAAGCTGTAATAACCGAATGCAGTGGGGTTTTGGGTAGCTGTCATAGCAATGAACAGAATCATGAAAAAAAATTAATGCTGCTCCCCAAACTGGGGGGCAATTGCAAAGCAGAAAAAACAGTGATACATTGATTTATCATTGATGTCGTGACTTATGAACCGTATGTCAACTTGAGGCTTAATTTTGGACAATCTGTTATTTGGGGAGGAAAGCTTCTAAGTCACTGGAAATACTGAGGGACTTTCCTGTTGTGCACAGTAGATTACGTTTGAAAAATCCTTTGTAATGGTTCAGTTAAACCATTCGCATGAGAAAGCTGTTCTGTTCAAGCCATTAGACCTCATGTCATCTTTGGGACAAAATAGATAAAATGCAGACGTGATGTTCAGCTTAACTTCTTAAGTTCCCTTTAGGTAAATTAATGTATAGTTTCCTCTATAAATGATATTTGCTCCTCTCTCTGTTGCACAGGAATGTGGTCCTTCCTGAATGACTTACTCAATTTTTGGCTTTTTTCCAAAATGCAGATACTCTGGAGTGTTTGCTCAAGGTCATAACAGGATAGACGTTTGTTCAGGTGCTCTGAACATCATAGTTGGTGAACAGTCAGTGAGTTTTTGATCAGACTGTTTTTTGTAACAGTTCAGAGTGAACTCTCTGAAGATGGGGAAAAGATCTCAGACTCCATGGTATAGACTTAACTAATTGTAAGTAGCAGGAAATACAAACTGATTTTCGATTTTTGTGTAACTGTCTTAATGGGAAAAGGTTATGAGGAACTGCAGGAATGAATTGGCATGCTTGCGAGCCATGAGGTACCAGCTGCTGGATTTGGATGAAAAATAGGAAGTAATAAGTATCATGTGTTCTTAACCCAAACAAGCAGCTGACTGAGTCTTCTGAGGAGAAATTTATGTATAAGCAGTTGTCAGTCAGCTTTTATAAGCAACCAGTTTCTCTGGAAACCAAATGTTAAGCCATTTTGAGTCATACAAGACAAAAGATTTCTTGTGTCTGGAGATGAGTGAAATAAGTAAGAAATTAATCTGTTCCCTCCACCCAATATATACCACACAGAATTTTACTCGTATGTTCTTATTCTTCTTATGTTTTATTTTTATGTTACTATTTGCAAAAAATATTAGCAACTGTATAGTCTCCAGTTCTGCAAAGACCACAGTGGGATAACCTGATGTGACTTAATTTAATTATGAAGTTACAGAGCAATTATTTCAGCTATGGGAAATACCACACACACAATCCAGTACCTGTCCAAACTGGAATATGGCAAGCACCCTTGTAAGCTTCTGGTATTAATTAATGATCCTTACAACATTTTTTCAGCATTTGTGGGGATTTTACACCAGCACTTGGAAGTAGGTAAGTGGCATTATGCCTACCAATAAAAAAAAAAGAAGAAATGTATTTTAAAAACCTGATCTTGGACTTAAAGAACAGCATTAATTCCAAAACATGTTGCTGCAGAAACAAAAACTATTTGCCAGAAGAAACATTCAGAAATATATAATTGACTATTTGTAGACTTCTTTCTTGATAATATAGGATTTTTGTAAAGCCTTGTATAGTAAATACACTCATAACTTTTAATTCATCGATCTAAAAAAAAGAACGTGCAGATATAATGGAACTGGCCTTTATTTTGCATTAGTTTGACATTATCTATATTTCTTGGTACTTTTCCCTAATTTCAGACCATTTTCCTAAATATTATTTTCTATCTCCTTATACTTTTTTTGTTTTCTGCTGAGGTCTTAAACTTAGAAATTCAGCAGTGCAATAAGCATGTGATCTTACTAACATGCCAGGATAAAATTCCTAGTGTGCTTGATTTTAAACAGTTGGTTGGAAACAGTCACCAAACCAGAGCTGTTTTGCGGCTGGGCTGAGTTGGCTGCATGTCTCAGTTATAAGTGAGGTCATCCCATAGCTCTGTGCAGTGCCCTGCACACGGGAACTGCTAAGGGAACAGGATGTATAAAGCCTGGGGAGTACTAATTTCATGGAATACATGTTTATCGGCTGTAACTGAGATTTATTGCCTAATTCTGACGGCTGTTGAGTGGCTTATGTTGTCACTAAGTTGAGGAGGCATTTACAGCTTGCGATGCCTTGCAGGACTGATGCATAACCTTTAAACCTTTCTGAAATGGTTTGCAGCATACTGTTTTCTTAGAGAAATAGTTTTCTATTTCATTCTTGGTATAAATGCTTTAGGTGCAGGTATAAGTGTTAAATGTAGCAATGGAGGCCAAATACATCAAGAGAGGCCATAAAAGCAAGTAATGCTCTTGAGTGCTACCTGCTGTTGACATGGGAGAGCTTCTATGCTGTGAATTTTTTGGAAGTAGCCTTTGTAGCCTTGCAAGGGTACTAGCTGTTTGTTACCTCCCCCAGGGCAGATTAAAACAGGATGGTGGTTTCTTTTCTCAGGTTATCAGGCAGGTGCTGATGGTAACTGCTCTGATGTTGTGTGGGAAAGTGGCATAAAGAGCTAACGGAAAGCAGAAACTGCTCCTGGCAATAAAATAAATGGGATATGTAATTATCTAATGATTAAACAAGTTATACCGTGCATTGAAACATTGATTCCTTGCATGCTCTTCAGCTGGTACAAGTTTTTGCTCTTTTTTTTTGTTTCAGTTCTTAAACTGAAATTAATTCAGTCCAGAATTAATTCATTCCTAAGCCAGAGGATGACATGTGTACCTGGGATGTCCTCAATGATCCAGTCTTTCTGCATGTTTCAATTTTCGTGTAGTATCTGTTTTTCATTGTGGGTATAGAGACATATGGGGGGAAATAAACAAAATATTTTGAGTATGAGCTTTGCAGAATTAGAGAAATATCCAAAACTGTCATGTCTTTTGAAGAATCACTGTATCAAGTTTAAATAATAAATGTAAGCGTAATTATCAAAGTGGGAACCAGAAGAATTTTAGCTGTGCCTTTAAGTGCAAATCTCAACACATCCCTAATTTAGAACTTTCATCTGTGCTATCACTTTATTTGTCAATGCAACTATGGCCACTGTATCCGTGTGGAATACGTTGCGTGATTGGCACAGCTTTTTAGTATGAAAATATTCATCCAAAGGAACAGGAAGCAAGATGTCAGCTAATGCTACATTCCAGCAATTCTGTAGGAATGCAGATTCTTAAACTGCATAGAGATTGCTCTGGAGTATTGTAGTGCTTTTAAAAAACTTGTGTTAGTATGCTAATGTGAAAGCATTTTGAATTAAGACAGCAAAAGCACAGAAAAATATTACCAAAGCTATAACACTTTTTACCTTAAGCTAGGATTAGTGATATTTTTTCCAGTGTATGTGTAAAGCAGCATCAGCTTATTTTTCTTTAAATGGGGAATGAGTGTTTCTATTTCCTTTCACTATGGTAAAGCTAAGGAATTCCTGATTTCCTTGACCTCAATGACAACTCACTTATAGTTTGTAAATTATTATTTTTTTACCTCATTATTTTTACATTTTGCTCTGGGATTTCCTTTAAAACACTGATTTGATTGTGAAATCTTTAACAGGCAAATCCACATTTGATTCTCTGGATTGTGATGCTCTTTACAGACAGTTGCAATGAGACAAGTATTTAGAGTTATGTCCTTGGGTGACAAGCTTCTGCAGCCATGACTCTCTCTCGCACAGCATTGCCATTTGTGCTTAACAAAATGTGCTCTGTGGATTCAAGTACCAGACCTTACTTGTTACAGGAGGGAATTTACCTGGTGTGCTTGGTAAGAGAAAGTTGCCATTTAGACAGGAAATTGCATCTTTGTTGGAAGCTCTGTGGTTTAATTTCTAAAATGTCATTTATACTTGAAAAACTTCCCTGCACAGCTGTAGGTGTATGGTTATATGTCTGGTCAAATGGGCAGAGGGTTAAAAGAGTGAGCAAAATGTGAACTTGTGTGTTTAAATGCTGCAACCTGAGGTTTAGAAAGACAACCCCTCTGACATAAATCATAAGCATCTTAATGGATACTTTGGGGTCTGTGAGGTTGTAGAGGGCTGATAGGTGTGTTTAGCGATGCTGTACATGAGGATGCGTGATACCTGCCTGGGAACAGCATCACTGGTGCTTGTGTTTTGTTACAGAAAGGGGAGATTGTAGTATACTTTTAATCGGTAATGATGTTGTATTTAGTCATATCCATAGCGTTATTTCTTCTAAAAGGGACAGAAAACACAAATAATGGGAAAAAATCTTTATATGGTGTAATTGCAGAGTATGTTTTACAAAAGATGCAAAGAAGCTCAAGAGAAGCAACCAGGCTTTGGGAAACGCTGCATCGAGATGCCATCGAGGGCGTTACTCGGTGTCCCTGGGGAGAGCCGCCGTGCATCACCGCCAGCGGCACAGCCGCTTGGCACAGCCGCCCCGGGGGCGTGTTGGACGGCCCCGCCGCTCCAGGGCGCGGAGGGCAGGTGCCCGGCAGGTCACCTGTGCCCGCTCCCGTTTTCTCGCCCGGGCCGGATGTAGCGGCCCTGAGGGGGGGGATCCCGGGTGGGGTGGGGCCGCGGCCTCGCCGCTCGAGGCAGGCGCCGTGGGCTCCCTCCGTGCCCGCCCCACGGCGGGGACGCGCGGCGGCGGTGGCGCGCTGCCGGCGGCTACGTGACGCCGCTCAGGTCCACAATGAGCCCCGCCGCGCGGGGGGGCGGGCGGGGAGGCGGCGGCCCCAGCCGGGAACCTGCCGGCGACGAGGCGGTGGGTGAGGCGCTGCCCGCCCCGCCCGCGACGGGACTCACCGCGGCGGCGAGGTACGGTGCCCGGTTCTGCGTTTCTCCACCCCCCTTTTGGGCTTGTTTTCGGGTTTGTTGTTGTGTTTTGGGGTTTTTTGGGTTTTTTTCTCCCCATGGAGCTGATGAGCTGCAGCTCGTGGCCGGTCGCCCCCTTTCCATCGCCTGTGTGGGCGGCGGGGACGGGGGGGTCGGCGGCAGAGCTGCCCGCGCTGTGGGCGGGGGGAGGCCCGCTCGGCGGAAACGGGG